>PVKS010018242.1:0-16990 GCA_004027875.1 Aplodontia rufa
TCAGCTTAACCCAGAGATCTAAGGGTCGATTGTCTCCACTCATAGGTGGAGGTGGGGACTAGACCCTGGACAGTGAGAAAGATGGTCTAGTAACATGAGTTAAATCCAGATAAGATGTAATGCTTTACAATCTAATACCTTTTTTTTAGAATTATAAAGGGAAAGGGAAGGGAGGGATAAGGGAGGGTAATTGGGGGGGGCACTCCTGGAGATAATTGCAATATCCAGAATATTTACACATTTTATACACATTTGATATTATTTTGTTAAAATCGTGTAAGGTTGTTCAAAAAATAATAATAAATATAAAAAAATTTAAAAAAAATGCTTTAAGGACTAAAACAACCAAACTTATACCACTAAATAACACCATTGAGGCCAGGCATGGTGGTGTACCTCTGTAATCCCAGCAATTTGAGAGGCTCAGGCAGAAGTATTGTGAGTTCAAAGCCAGCCTCAGTAAAAAAAAAAAAAAAAAAAAAAAAAAAAAAATCACCTCACACCAGTCAGAATGGCAAAAATGAAGAAAATAAACAATAATAGATGGTGGAGGGGCTGTGGAGAGATAGGCACACTAATACACTGTTGGTGGAGCTGCAGACTGGTACAGCCCCTCTGGAAAGCAGTGTGGAGAATCCTCAAAAAATTAGGCATGAGCCCACCATACGACCCTGCTATTCCACTCCTGGGAATCTTTCCAGGGGATTTAGAATCAGCACATTATAGTGACACAGCAATATCTATGTTCATAGCAGCACAATTCACTATTGCTAGATTATGGAAATAACCCAGATGTCCCTCACTGGATGAATGGATCCAAAACTGTGGTACATATATACCATGGAATTTTACACAGCAATTAGAAACAATGATATTGCAGCCTTTGAATGTAAATGGATGGCTATGGAAGAAATCATGCTGAGTAAAATCAGCTTAACCCAGAGAACCCAGGGTCGAATGTCTCCACTCATCTGTGGAGGCTGGATCTAGACCCTGGCCATTGAGAAAGGTGGCCTATCATCATGTGTTAAATCTAGATAAGGTGTAATGTTATGCAACCTAATACTTTTTTAGAGATATTGTGGGAAGGGAAGGGAGGGATAAGGGTGGGTCATTGGAGGAGGGCACTCCTGGGGGTAAATCTAGTATACAGAATCTATACACATTTTATATTATTTTGTTAAAAACTTGTGTGGTTGTTCAATAATAAATTTCTCAATAAAAAAACTTGTATGATTGTACAATAAATAAATTTCTCAATTAAAAAATCCATCAAACAACTGCTTGAGCTTGTAAACAGATTTAGCAAAGTGGCAGGCTACAATATCAATACCATAAACCAATAGCTTTCCCATACACTAAAAATATTAGGACAAAAGAAGAAATCAGTAAACTGGTCCCATTCACAATATTCTCAAAAAGAATAAAATACTTGGGATTTAATCTAACAGGGTAAGTTAAAGACCTCTACAATGAAAATTATTGGACACAGAAGAATGAAATCCAAGATGGCCTGAGAAGATGGAAAGATGTTCCATGCTCTTGGTTATGCAGAATTAATTTAATTAAAATGGCCATTCTGCCTAAAAAAGAAATCTTTATAGATTCAATGCAAACCCCATCAAGATACCAAAGTCATTCTTTACAAATATAGAAAAAAATAATTCTGAAATTAATTTGAGATAACAAGAAACCTAGAACAGCCTAAATGAGAAAGACAAAATAGGTGGTTTCACAATACCAGACCTAAAACTATATTATTGAGCTGTAGTAACAACAACAGCATGGTACTGGTTTCAAAATAGGAATGAAGACCAACAGAATAGAATAGCAGACTCCAAAACAAACCCACAAATTGTTAAACATCTGATCTTTGACAAACAGGGACAAAATATAACATAGAGGAATGACAGCCTATTAAACAAATGGTGCTGAACATACTAGACAGCCACTTACAGAATGCTGAAAATAGATCTGTATTTCTCACCTTGGACAAAAATCAAATGTAAATTGATCAAGAAAGTAGGAATTAAATCAGCTACCATACATTTACTAGAAGAAAAGTTAGGACCAACACTCCAGCATTTGGGAGTAGGTAAAGACTTTCTCTACAAGACTCATCAAGTGAAAGAATTAAAGTCAAAAACCAATAAAAGAGATGCTGTTAAGTTAGAAAGCTTTTGCACAGCTAAAGAAATGATCAAAATTGTCAAGAGACTTCCTACAGAATGGAAGATAATCATGACTTGTGATTCTTCTGACAGGATACTAATATCCAGAATTTACAGAGTACTAAAAAAACTTAATATCAAAAACTCAAGCAACCCAATCAATAAATGGACCAAAAAGTTAAATAGAAACTTATCACTAGAGGAAATTGAGCAAGCCAATGAATGCACAAGAAAGTGTTCTAAGTCACTAGTAATCAGAGAAATGCCAATCAAAACCACATCGAGATTTTATCTCACTCCAGTACGACTGGCAAAAATGAAGAATATAAACAATAACAGATGGTGTAGGGGTTGTGGTTATATAGGAAAACTAGCACATTGTTGATGGAACTGTAGACAGTACAGCCCTTCTGGAAAGCAGTGTGGAGACTCCTCAAAAAATTAGGGATGGACCCACCATATGATTCAGCTCTCCCTCTTCTGGGTATTTTTTCAGAGGTGTTAGAATCAGCACATTACAGTGACACAGCAAAATCTATGTTCATTATGGGTCAATTTACAATAGCTAAATTATGGAACCAACCCAGATTCTCGTCACTGAATGAATGGATCCAAAAACTGTGAATACACACACACACACGCACAGGCACGCACAGACACACACATGCACACACACACACGTGCGCGCACACACACACATACACACACACACACATACACACACACACACAATGGATTTCCACTCAGCAATTAGAAAAAATGAAATTGCAGCCTTTGAAGATAAATGGATGGTGATGGAAGAAATCATGCTCCGCAAAGTTAGCCAAACCCAGAGAGCCAAGGGCCAAATGTTTTCACTCATTTGTGGAGGCCAGAGCTAATCTCAGGCCTGTGTGTAAGGTAGCCAATCTCAAGTATTACATACAACAAAGGCATAGCAGCAACACATAATCTAGGGCAATCATAGATATGTACTGGGGATGAGGTGGGAGGAGGCAGGTAGGTGAGGGGAGAGGAAGGGATAATAAGGAGGGTTTCTAGGGGGTAATTCTGATTTAAGAGTATATGCATATAATATTGTTACTTTATATGCATTTATGATTATACAATAACTCAATTTCTTAATAAAACATACACAAGCATGTGTGAATGTGAACCAACGAATTCCTTTGTTATGTAAGGTGATGCTGAACCAATTTAAAAAAGCTTTAAATAAGGATTAAAAAAAGAATACTTTCACGCTGTCCTAGACATTTCAATATGTTGTGTCTTGCTTTTCGTTTGCTTCCAAGAATTTCTTAATTTCTCCTCTGATGTCTTCTTGGATCCATTCTTCATTTAATATTGTACTCTTACATCTCCATATATATGTATTTTCTCTTATAATTTTTGCCATTAATTGCTAGGGTCATGGCATCATGGTCTGATATGATACATGGGATAATATCTACTTTTTTATGTTTGTGGGAATTTCTTCTGTGTAATAGAATATGGTCTATTTTGGAAAGGAATCCATGCACTGCTGAGAAGACAAACTCAGTCAATTTGGGAGGAATATTCTATACATGTCTGCTGAGTCCTTTTGATTTATGGAGTAATTTAGGCTGGAGATCTCTTTACTTTTTTTGTTTTGATATTCTGTCTATTGGTGATAAAGGAATATGAAAGTTTCCCATATTTTCATGTTGGGGTCCAATAAGTGATTTTATGTCATGGAGTATTTTTCCTACATACTTGGGAGCATTGCTGTTTAGAGCATAGATATTTACTATGGTTATATCTTCCTGATATATTGTTCCCTCTAGTATTATGTAGTGGCCTTCTTTATCTCTTCTGATTAACTTTTGGTTGATATTTACTTTGTTGGATGTAAATATTGCATTCTTGGGCTATAAGCCTGGTAGATGTTTAAACCATCCTTTTATCTTCAATCTGTGGATGTCTTTGGCTGTAAGATAGGTCTCCTGTAAACAGTATACTATTGGGTTTTGTTTTTTGATCCAATCTGCCATTCACATTCACTGTTAGGATTGTTGTGTGGTTGTGGTTCATATTCATTGTGTTTATTAGTGAGTTTTGTGCTGTCCCAGTTGTCTTTTGCTAGTGTACACTTTCATTGAATTTCCTCTTTTTATGGGTTTTGTGGATTGTTTTCTTGCTCTTATATCTGGAGTTTATCTTTCAGAATTCTTTTTAATGCTGGTTTTCTGTCCCTGAATGCTGCAGGTTTGATCTTATCACAAAATGTTCTTATATCCCTTTTGAATTTGAACTTGAGTTTTTCTGGGTATAGTATTCTCAGCTATAGGTTTTGGTCATCCAGAGATAGAAATATGTCTTTCCAGGATTTTCTTGCTTCTAGGGTCTGAGTTGAAAAGTCAAAGGTGATACTTATACGTTTTCCTCTGAATGTGATTTGGCATTTCTCTCTTGCCACATTTCAATATTCTTTCCTTGGTTTCCCTGTTATACATGTTGACAACATATGATGTGTTTCAGCGAGCTTCTCGTTTGATTAGGCTTATTGTGTGTCCTGCATGCTTCCTGAAAGAGCATATCTGACTCTATTCTAATATGGGAATATTTTTCTTTAGATATTTCATTGAGAATGGTCTTTATGCCAATCATTTGCATTTTGATTTCTTCTTGTATTCCAATTACTCTTAGATTGTTTCTTCTGATTTCATCCCAGACATTTTGAAAATTCTGCTCATGCTCTGTGGTTTTTTTTTCCTTTAGCAATCCATGTACTCAAGCTTACTCAGCCTACCCTCATTGTCAGAAGTTCTTTCTTCAAGAGCTGAAGTTTCATTTTCTATAGAATTTAGTCTATTATTAAATTTTCCATCATTACTCTGATGTGATTGAATGAAGATTTTAGCTCCATTACCTCCTTTTTCAATGTCTATTTCTTTGATAATAGAGTTTTTCATCTCTTGAGTTTTCTCACTTCCTTAATTAAATCTTCTTTTAGTTCATCATTCCTTTTATAATCAGATCATTTATAATTGTTTTCTAAGTTTTCATCCCAATCTCTGTGCTTGGACTCCTTGCTAGGGGAGTTGTGGGTTTGAGGCAATCATTTTTCAGTTTGATTCCTCATTTTTGAAGAGCTTCTTCTGGATCTTTGGAGTAAGGTTCCCTGTGGGTAAATAAGGCAGATCTCTGGGTCCTTGTTGCTTGAAGATCACCAGATCAGTTCAGACAATACTTCTCTGATGACCATCTTCTTCCAGAAAGCTGCTTCTGCCTGGAGCCTTGTTTTCCGGCACCTTTTGGATCTAGGTTCCAGAGCATGGATCAGCTCATTGGATTTTTGCAGTGCAGCAGCGGCATGCATCACTGGGTCCTGGGGTCCCAGAAGTACAGGCGGACTTGAATGGGCCTACTTTCATGTTACACAGGGACCTGAGATCCTTGACAGCAGGGTTGGACCCAATATAACAGGACTTACATGTATGCACTGTGGCTGGGTGGCTCCAGTTGGGGGTCGGTGGAGTGCCCTGAGTATCTGCTGGCTTAGTCCCAAGCCAGCATGGTGGCTGAGTGGCCCTGGCTGGCAGTCCTTGGGTGAGTGCTTCGCAACTGTTGGCCTGGTCCCATGCAACTGCTGGGCAACAAAGTTGATTTCAAGCAAAGATAACTCAAAAGAGGGGACTGGGGCACTGGCTCAGCAGTTATGGTGCTTGCCCAGTATGTGCAAGTATGTGAGTTCAAACCCCAGCACCATGTACACAACAAAATCTTGGAGCAAAGAAAGTCACATGAAAAACTAAATAAAATTGACTCTCTCTCTCTCTCTCTCTCTTTTTCTCTGTCCCTCTCTCTTTTAAATAAATAAATATAAATAAATAAATAAATCAAAAGAGACAAAACCATTACATCCTGGTAAAGGTATCAATTCAACAAGAAGATGTAATATTAAATATATAAGCCCCAAATGTCACTGCACCCAATTACATTAATATAATATTAATATAATACTATGCAGCATTAAAACTCAGATAGACCCAATACAATAACTCTGAGTGTCTTCAACATACCCTTATCACCAATAGACAGGTCATCAAATATAATATCAATAAATATATATCCAACCTAAACAATGCTACAAATTCAATGGACATAATAGAGATCTACAGAATATTTCACCACAAAATAGCTGAATTTAACCTCCCAGCAGCCCATGAAATCTTTTCCACAATAGACCTTATTCTAGGTCATGGTGTGAATTTTAGCAAATATAAGAAAATAGACATAATGCCATGCATCCTATTGCACCATAACAGAATGAAACTAGAAATCAACTGCAATAAGAATAAAAGAAACCACATAAACACATGGGATTAAGCAATACTCTTTTAAAGGAAAAATGGGCCAAATAAATGAGAGAAGAAATTCTTAGAAATGAATGAAAACCATGATACAGCTTATCAAAGACTTTGGGACAGTATGAAATTGATACTAAGTAGAAAAGTTATTGTTTATATTTTTAAAAAGAGTGATCTTAAATAAATAAGCTTATGCTCTCAAGGCCTCACAGAAAGAAAATTGGGGCTGGAGCAGTGGTTCAGCGGCTATGGCGCTTGGTTGGCATGCACAAGGATGCAGGTTTGAACCCCAGAATCCCTCAAAGAAAACAAAGTGTCAGAGCAATGAAAATCATGTGATAAACTAAATAAAATTGATTCTCTCTTTCTCTTTCACTGTCCCTATCTCTTAAAAAAAAACAAGAATTAACTAACTCCTAAATCAGTAGTAGACAGGAAGTAATTAGCATCAGAACTGAAATCAATGAAATTGAGAATAAGAAAGCAACAGGATCAATGCAACAAAGAGTTGGTTCTTAGAAAAGATAAATAAGATTGACAAACGCTTGCAAAACCAAAAGAAACAGAAAACCCAAACCAACAAAATTGGAGATGAAAAACAAAATATCATCATAGATACTTCTGAAATCCAGAGGATTAGCCAAGCCTATTTTGAAAATTTATATTCCAAACTACTGCAAAATCTAAAAGACACTGACGAATTTCTAGATGCATATGACTCACCCAAGCTGAACCAGGAAGATATAGAAAACCTAAGCAGAACATTAACAAATAATGAAATTTAAATAGTAATTAAAAGACTACCAACAAAAACATCCAGCAATGATGGACTCTCAGCTAAGTTCTACCAGACATTTTTTTAAAAAAAATTTTTATTCTATTTTTATTGTTGTGCTATGGTTGCACATAATGAAGGGATTTGTTGTCACATATTCATAGATGCACACAATACCACAACATAATAAGGGTCACATCCCCCCAGCACTCCCTCACTCCTTCTTCCCATTCCCTGTCCCTTGCCTCTCTTTCTGTGGCATATATTCTAATATACCCAAGTATAGTGACATAATTCTTATACCTATGAAGAACTTTTTATATAAAATGACAATAGTACATATAATGACATGCTTATAAAAGCTTGGAGTGTACCTTGTTTTTACTCAGTTCCAACATTTCCTCTTCCCCTCTCTTTCACTCCCCACCCCCAGTTCTTTTTAGATGTATTTGACAACAGGAAAAATATTAGATCTTTAATAAAAGCATGCAGTATAACTTATTCTAATTCAGTCCCAAGTATACCCCACCTCCTCCTTTCTCTTCCCTCTACTGGTTTTTCTGTTATTTATTCAATAGCTTTTTTTAGTGACTCATTATTATGCATACTGATAAGATTCACTGTGATATGTTCATATATGGACACAGGAAAGTTAAGTCTGATTCCTTCCATTAATGTCCCCTATTTCATTCTTCCTTCTTCCATTTCCTTCCCCTTTTACTATTCCTTTGTTCTTTTCCTTATTTTGGGTTAGTTACCACATATCAAAGAGAACATTTGATCTTTGGTTTTTTGAGACTGACTTATTTCATTTAGCATGATATCCTCCTGTTTCATCCATTTGCTGGCAAATACATAATGTCATACTTCCTGACAACTGAGTAATACTCCACTACGTGCATCTGCCACAATTTCTTTATTCATTCATCAATTGAAAGGCACCTTGGTTATTTCCATAGCTTAGCTATTATAAATTGAGCTGCTATGAACATTGATGTGGCTGCATCACTATGGTATGCTGCTTCTAGTTCCTTGATATATACCAAAGAGTGAGATAGCTGGGTCAAATGGTGGATCCATCCCAAGTTTTTTTAGGAATCTCCAAACTGCTTTCCAGCAGTCCCACCAACAATATGCAAGTGTGCCATTTTCCCCACATCCCTGCCAACATTTGTTGTTCATATTCTTGATTATTGTCATTCTACTAGACTGAGGTGAAATCTCAGCATAGTTTTAATTTGCATTTCTCTAATTACTAGAGATGTTGAGCATTTTTTTCATGTATTTATTGACCCTTTGTTTTTCTTCATTTGAGAGCTGTCTGTTTAGATATTTTACCTGTTTATTAACTGAGATTTTTTTAGGTGTTATGTTTTTTCAGTTCTTTGTATATCCTGGATATTAATGCTCCATCTGAGGTGCAGCAGGGAAAAGTTTTTTTTTTTTCCATTCAGTATGTTCTCTCTTCATGCTCTTGTTTCCTTTGCTATGAAGAAGGTTTTTAATTTGATGCCATTCCATTTATTAATTTTTCCTTTTACTTCTTGTGCTTTGGGTGTCTTGGTTAGGAAGTCAATTCCTCAGCCAATGCTTTGGAGTATTGGGCCTAACTTTTCTTCTAGTAGGTGCAGGGTGAGAGATAGAGATTGAAATTCATTCGACTACATATAGGTTTCCAATTTTCCCAGCACCATTTGTTAAAGATACTGTCTTTTCTCCAACTTATTTTTGGAGAAAAGCATGAGATAACTGTTATTGTGCAAGTTTGTCTCAGTATCTTCTATTCTATTGCACTGATTTTTGTGTCTGTTGCAGTGTTAGTACCGTGCTGGGGTTTTTTTTTTTTGTTGTTGTTGTTGTTGTTTTGTTACTATAGCCATGTAGTATAATTTGAAGTGTGTCTACCAGACCTTTAAAGAAAAACTAACACCAGTGTTTCTTAAATTATTCCATTACATTGAAAGGGAGGAACATCCCCAAATATATTCTATGAAGTCACTATAATCCTGATACCAAAAACCAAAGACACATCTAAGAAAGAAAACTAGAGACCAATCTCCTTGATGAACATAGACGCAAAAATCCTTAATAAAATATTAGTAAATTGTGTTCAAAATCATACTAAAAAGATAAAACACCATGACCAAGTGTGCTTCATCCCAGGGATGCAAGGTTGGTTCAACATGGGCAAATCAATAAGTGTAATTCACCACATAAATAGTATTAAGAACCAGAATCACACAATCATCTCAATAGATGCTGAAAATGCCTTTGATAAAATATAGCAACCAATCATGTTAAAAATGTTAGAGAACCTAAGTGTGGTGGTGCACACTTGTAATCCCAGAATCTTGGGAAGCTGAGGCATGAGGATCATAAGTTCAAAACCAGTCTCAGTGACTTAGTGAGGTCATAAAAGACTTAAGGAGACTGTCTCAAAATAAAAAATAAGAAAGGCTGGAGTTGTGGCTCAATGCTTAGGGTCACCTGGGTTCAATTCCTGGTACAAAAAGAAAAACCTGGATAAATTAAACTAGGGATAGAAGGAACTTAACATTACAAAGGCTATATGCAACAAACTCAGAGTCAATGTCATACTGATGATAAACTAAAAACTTTTCCACTAATATATCAGGAATAAGACAAGAATGTTCATTCTCACCACTTCTATTCGATATGGTTCTTGAAATTATCCAGAGCAACCTGACAAGAGAAAGAAATTTAAGGATTACAAACAGGAAAAGAAAAATTCAAGCTATCACTCTTTGCTGATGTCATGATATGATATCTAGAAGACCCCAAAAAACCACTTGTAGACTCATAGAGCTGATAAATGAATTTGGGAAAGTATCAGGATTCAAGATCAACATTCATAAATCAACAGCTTTTCTATACTCCAACAGAAGTGATTCATCTAAGGAAGAAATCATTAAAACCATCTCCTTCACAATATGCTAGAAAAGAACCTGGGAATTAATCTAACCAAGGAAGTGAAATATTTCTACAGGGAAAACTATAGAACACTGAAGAAAGAAATTAAAGAAGACTTCAGAAGATAGAAAGTCATCCCATGTTCTTAGATAGGCAAAATTAATATTGTCAATATGACCATACTTCCAAAAGCAATATTCAGATTCAATGAAATCCCCAACAAAATACCAATGACATTTTTCACAGAATTAGGAAAAAACAATTCTTAAATTCTTTTGGAAAAATAAGAGACCTAGAATATCCAAAGTAATCCTGAATAAGAAAAGTGTTGCAGGACACATCACAATACCAAACCTTAAACTATACTACAGAGCTATAAAAACAAACACAGCACTAATTAGGAAAAACACAGCACAGTATGGGCATCAAAGAAGAAACAAAGACCAATGGAATAGAATAAAAAAAAGAGGGACTAATCCACATTCTTATTTGACAAAAGAGCCAAAAATATGTGTGGGAAATAAGACTGCATTTTTAACAAATGTTGTTGGCAAAACAGGATATCTACATGTAGAAGAATGAATTAGATCCCTATCTTTCACCCTGCACAAAAGTCAAATAAAAAAAAAAGGATCAGAAACTTAGGAATTAAACTAAAAATCTTGTGACTTCTAGAAGAAAATATAAGGTCAACAGTCCATAATATAGTGGCAAGCACTGTCTTCCTCACCAAGGCACCTAAAGCTTAAGAAATAAAATCAAGTATCAAGAAGTGGGATACCATTAAATTGAAAAGCTTCTGCACAGCAAAAGAAATGATTAAGGGAGTGAGGAGAGTGTCCACAGAATCAGAAAATTCTTGTCAGCTACTCCTCTGACAGGCAGTTAGTATCCATAATATATATAGAACTCCAAAAACTCAATGCCAACATGATTAATAAATGGGAAAAAGAGCTAAACAGAAACTTCTCAAAAGAAGAAACATGAATGCCCAGCAAATACACAAAAAATGCTCAACATCTATAGCAATCAGGGAAATGCAAATAAAAACTACCCTAAGATTTCATCTCAGGTTGGAGAGGTTTCTTAGAGATAGAGTGTTTCCCTGGCATCCAAGAGGATCCAGGTTTGATCCCCAACACCACATACACAACCAGGTGGAGGAAAAACAAAAACCAGATGATAAAAGTTAAAAATTGACTCTCACTCTCTCTCTTAAAAAATTCATCTCACTCCAGTCAGAATGGCAATTATGAAGAATGTGAGTAATAATAAAAGCTGGCAAGGAGGTGGGGGAAATTGTTGGTAGGACTACAAATTAATACAACCACTTTGGAAAACAGTGTGGAGATTCCTCAAAACGCTAGGGATATGACCCAGTTATCCCACTCCTCGGTATTTATCCAAAATAACTAAAGTCAGCATACTATAGCAATATAGCCACTTCAGCACAATTCACATATCCAAATTATGAAATCAACTCTGATGCCCATCAAAAAATGAATGAATCAAGAAAATATGATATATTTACCCAGTGGAGTTTTATTCACCCATAAGGAAGAATGAATGGGAATGGAGAAAATCATGGTAAGTGAAGTAAGACAAACTCAGAAAATCAAGGGATGAATGTTTTCTCTCATGTTTGGAAGCTAAACCAAAATAGGCAAAAGAAAGCAGTGGGGGATCAGATATCATAAAAATATAGGGAAGATCAGTGGAGTAGAAGTAGGAGAATAAGAGGGAGGGAGGAAGGGAAAGGGAAATAAATATGGAATGAATCTAACATAATGACATTATATACATATATAAATGTACCAAAGGCAATTTCTATTTTGTATGTAGAAAGAACTAATAAAAAATAAAGAGTAGAGGAGAGAGAAAAGGTGGGAGGGGGAAGCAAGAATGGGGAAGTGAAGGGAAACACTGGGGATGGAATTGAAATGTTATACTTCACAATTTTATAATTACATCATTGACTATTCTATTATCATGTATATCTAGAAAGAATAGGGGGCAGGATAAAGGGCAGGGGAGGGTCAGTACTGGGGACTGAATTAACTGATTATACTACATGCTTTTATAATTATGTCATTGTACATTCCATCATCATGTATAACTAAAAAGTACGTGGAGAGGAAGGAAAAAAGAGGAAGAGGAAATACTGAGGACTGAATTTGAAAAAGCTATATTCCATGCTTTTATACTCATGTCGTGATATATTCTAATGTAATGTACACCTAAAAAAACTAAAAAAAATTTATAAAAATGGAAATGGGAATTGAAATCAGTTTCCTTTTATGTATACTTATGTCAAAAGACAACCAACTTACTGTGTATATGTACAATGTGCTAATTAGAAAGATGTCCATCCTTACCACTCCAATTCAATATGGTAGTTGAAGTTTTAGCCAGAGAAATTAGGCAAGAAAAGTAAATAAAAGGGATACAAATAGGAGAGGAGGAAGCCAAATTATCCCTATTTGTATATGATAAGATCATATACCTACAAGATCCTAAAAGTTCCACCACAAGACTAAGAGATGATAAACAAATCAACAAAGCAGCAGAAAATAAAATCAACATACGAAAATTAGTAGCTTCTCTATACACTAATAATAAACCAATGGAGAAAGAAATCAGAAATACATTTCCATTCACAATAGCATCATAAAGTACCTACGAAAAAACCTAACCAAAGAGGTGAAAGGAACATTTTTTATTCTACAAGGAGAATTACATAACACTGAAAAAAAAGAAATTGAACAAGACACCAGAAGATGGAAAGATTTCCTACATTCATTGACTTGCAGAATTAATAGTATTAAAATAGCTAATGATCAAAAGTGATCGACAGATTCAATGTAATCCCTATCAATATACCAATGATATTCTTCACATACCTAGAAAAAATCCTAAAATTCATATTGAAAAAGTATTCAGAATAGCTAACGAAACTTTGAGTGAAAGGAGGAAGCAAAACACTATCCAATTTCAAATAACAAATGCAGCATAATACTTGCCTAAAAACATACATGTAGAACAATGGAATAGAATCCAAGATACAGAGACAAACCCATGCAGTATAAAGCTTAGTTCAAAATGGATTAAGCACCTATGTATAAGATCAGAAACTTTTCAACTCTTAGAAGAAAATAGGGGAAATACTTCAACATGTCAGCACAGACAACAACTTCCTGAATAGGACTCCTATTGCTCAGAATATAATAGTAATAATTTAAAAAATAGAATGGCACTAAATTAAAAATCTTCTGCACAACAAAGGATACATTAGAGATGCATGAATACCCATCTTTATTGTACCACACATAGCCAAGTTATGGAATCAGCCTAAGTATCCATTAATAGATAAATGGTTGAGGAAAATATGATGTGTATATACAACAAAGTCATGTGACTTTATTCAGCCAAAGAAGAATTAAATTATGTTATTCATAGGAAAATGGAAGGGTATCAGCAGAATGGGGTGGTGATAAGGAAAGGTGTTAGGAAGTGAAATGAAAATGATCAAATTATGTTATATTGCACATATGAATTTGCCACAAAGAAACCCACTATTCCATATAATTAATATGCACCAATAAAAACTAGACTTTAAGAGATTAATAATGATAGATTTCAGAAATATAATGCAAAAAAAGAGACACTGATATTTACAGAATGTGCTGTTTCTAGTCTGCACTGTTAACCTGGAAAGAGAATCAGAAGCAAGATACTTATGGTTGAAGGCAGGACTCCAACTATCCTCATCAGTTGAGAGAAACAACGAAAATCTGAAGAAGTGTATTTCTTTTTCTGTCCTGTTTTCTCCTCTGAACGAACTAACAGATGCTAACAGAGTGATAGCCCAGATTGCTAGTTTTTGAACTTCCACTCTTCTCATTGAGGGTTTCCCTGCTAGTGGTGTGAAGTAACTGTGATAGACTTGCAGAGTTCCTTCCCATTAGTTTTGTTTCTGCCACACCCCCTCCTACCCTCTCCCAGTGTGGATGTTCAAAGACAAATTTAAAAAGTCAATCCTACTCCAAGCCCAACCACCATCCCATGGGTCTCCCCGGTCCAAAGATTAAGGAAAGTCATTCTATGGAAGTCATCTACAGCTACTATGCCATAAATTGGGGCACATTGTTATATTTAATAAGACAGTTGCTTCCACAAAAAATGATCTCCTGAGAAAATATTCCACTCATCCTTAGAGCAAAATGACTACCATTATGTTCTAGCCAAAGAAAACTGATGCATTCACAAACTGGTATAGTGGGGCCCAGGAGTCAGGAAATGAAGAGTGAAGGATTAACTTCAAAATGAGGAAGTTACCAGGGGGCATTCTTCCCCAGTGAAAGTGTCCTGGCTGACCCAAGATTCCATGTCCTACAGTATGTTCATTGGCTTCTTTGGCTGTAACAGTGTACCTACCACATCTGCTTGAGGAAAAATCTAGCGAGTAAGATTTCAATGAAAATGAGAACTCTGTTGAGAGGCAACTTGCTTGGAATAGGGAGAAATCCTTAATCCTGGTCAACAGGGAAGCCAGATGAATCTATCTTTCTTTTGCTCTTTCTCTCTTTCTCTTCCTTCCTTCCTTCCTTTGTTTCTTTTTAAGAGAAAGGGGGAGAGAGAGAGAGAGAGAGAGAGAAACAATTTTTATTTAGTTTTTCATGTGACTTTTGTTGCTCCAAGACATTGTTGTGTATGTGGTGCTGGGGTTTGAACTCGTGTACTCGACCATGCCAGGCAAGCGCTGTAACCACCAAGCCACCGCTCCATCCCCCAGATGAATATTTTTTTAATGAGATGAAAATGATCTTTGGTTTGTGGTCAGTTCCTCAAAAATGAATGGGTCACACTTGCTTACTTTTAACTATCTTAATTGATTCCTTCATTAAGGTGAATAGAGTAACTTTGCACCTTTTCCCTAATTTGGATTCTGCTGCATATGCTTGTTTTGAATACTGGCCCCCAAGCCCTAACTTATATGACATAATGCTTTGTAATATATGTATACATTGTGGAATGGATAAGTCAGGCTAATTAACATATACATTAAATTCTAATTTGTAATTGTTCTTTGCTAGCTAGAGAGAAACAAATAACCTTTATACATTGTTTTGTATACCAAAAACATGATAGTCACTTATTATATCTACTAGATTCCACTGAATTTTCTATGTAGTTGTTCATGTTATCTGTGAGTTTTATTTTTTTCTTTACAATCTGAATGTCCTTTATTTCTATATCTTGTTAATTTCAGAGTCTAGAACCTCCAATGCAATGATAGAGGTGATGAGATCCTAGGCAACCCTGGTGTTCTTCTGTTAGTGGAAAGTGTTCAGTGTTTCATAATTAGCACTGTTTTAGTTGTAGCATTTTTGTAAAGACACATCTATCAGTTTGAAGAAGGTACTCTTATTCCTGGTTTACTTGATTTTTTTTCCTGACATTTTTATTGATGCATTAAAGTTGTCCACACTGATGGGATTTGTTGTTACATATTCATGCATGCACACAATATAACAATATAATTTGATCACTATCATTCCCTAGCATTCCTCCCACCTCTTATCCTTTGTTACCTATCCTCTACTGATCTCCCTTTGATTCTTAGAAGATCTACCCACACCTTTGATTTCCTTTTTCCTCTCTATCTTCTGCATAAACAGAAAACACACCACCTTTAACTTTCTGAGTTTGACTTTCATTTAATATGATGATCTCTTATTCCATCCATTTTCCTGCAAATGCCATATTTTCATTTTTCTTTGTGGCTGAATAAAATTTACTGTGTATGTATATACACCACATTTTCTTTATCCATTTATCCATTGATGAACACCTAGGCTGGTTCCATAGTTCAGCTATTGTGAATTGTGCTACTATAAACACGGGTGTGCATGTACCACTATAGTAAGACAACTTTCATTCTATCTGATATTTTTTAAACCAGAAGTTGATGTTGAATTTTATCATATTCTTTCCTGTATTAATTATGATAATCATGTAATTTTTAGTTCATGTGTTGAATTACATTCATTGATATTTTATTATTAAATTAATCAGGGATTCTTAGGATTAATGCTACTAGATAGTAATGTATTTACCTTTTTCATTATGTTGTAGCTTTCAGTTTGCCAAACTTTTGCTTGGAATTTTCACCCTAAATTCATGAGAATATTGGTCCGTAGTTTTTCTTGAAATATTCTTCTCTGGACATAGTACAAGGTAATGTTGCACTATAAATTGGAAGATATTTTCTACTGTTAAATTTTTGAAAATTTTTAAAGAATTGAGATTATTTCTTTCTTAAATGTTTGGTAAAATTCACCAATGGTACCATTTGGCCTGGACTCCTTATGGGAAGATTCAAAAACAACAATTTTAATTTCTTTAACAGATACAAAGCTACTTATTTTCTTTTCTTTTTTTAAAGGAATTTTTTCTTTTATTTTTGAAAAACCATACACGTTTTTAACAATATAAAATGTGTATAGTTTCTGGATATTGGATTAACCCCTAGGAGAGACCCCCCCCAATTGCCCACCTGTATCCCTCCCTTCCCTTACCCACAATATCTCTAAAAAAGTATTAGGTTGTATAACATTACACCTTATCTGGATTTAACACATGATAATAGATCAACTTCCTCAATGGCCAGGGTATAGTTCCAGTCTCCACAGATGAATAGAGACATTCGACCCTGGGTTCTCTGGGTTAAGCTGATTTTACCCAGCATAATTTCATCCATCACCATCTATTTACCTTCAAAG
>PVKS010018242.1:17090-40582 GCA_004027875.1 Aplodontia rufa
ATCCATTCTTCCTGTGAGGGACACCGGGGTTGTTTCCATAGCCTAGCAATGGTAAATTGTGCTGCAATGAACATCGATATTGCTGTGTCACTGTAATGTGCTGATTCTAAGTCCCCTGGAAAGATACCCAGGAGTGGAATAGCAGGGTCGTATGGTGGAGTCATCCCTAGTTTTTTAAGGATTCTCCATACTGCTTTCCGGAGGGGCTGTACCAGTCTGCAGCTCCACCAACAGTGTGTTAGTGTGCATATCTCTCCACAGCCTCTCCAACATCTATTATTGTTTATTTTCTTCATTTTTGCCATTCTGACTAGTGTGAGGTGATATCTTAATGTAGTTTTCATTTGCATTTCTCTGGTTACTAGTGATTTAGAGCACTTTCTCATGTATTCATTGGCTTGATCAATGTCCTCTGTTGAGAAGTTTCTATTTAGCTCTTTGGCCCATTTATTTTTTGGGCTGTTTGTGTTTTTGTAGTTGAGATTTTTGAGGATTTTGTAGATTCTGGATATGAGACCCCTGTCAATTATAACCCATGATTCTCTCTATTTCTGTAGGAAACCTCTTGACTCTTTTGATTGTTTCCTTGGCAGTACAAAAGCTTTTTAGCTTTATGGCATCCCATTCACTGATTTTTTACTTTACTTCCTTCACTTTAGGAGACATGTTGAGAAAGTCATTGCCTACTCCCAAATGCTGAAGTGTTGGACCCAATTTGTCTTCCATTAGTTGCAAGGTAGCTGGTTTAACTCCTAGCTCCTTGGTCCATTTTGATTTGATTCTCGTGCAAGGAGAAAGATATGGGTCTAATTTCAACTTTCTGCAAGTGGCTGCCCAGTTTGTCCAGCACCATTTGTTGAATAGGCTGTCTCTCTTCCATGTAATATTTTGTCCCCCTTTGTCAAAAATCAGATGTTTTAAAGATTTGAGGGTTTGTTTCAGGGTCTTCTATTCTATTCCATTGGTCTTCTTTCCTGTCTTGATACCAGTACCATGCTGTCTTTGTTACTACGACTCTATAGTCTAGTTTTAAATCTGTTATGGCAAAACCACCTGTTTCATCTTTCTTGCTTAGTAGTGTTTTGGCAATTCTTGGTTTCTTATTGTTCCAAATGAATTTGAGAATTGCTTTTCTATGTCTGTAAAGAACGACATAGGTATCTTTATAGGGATACCATTAAATCTATATAAAGCTTTTGGTAGAATGGCCATTTTTATTATATTAATTCTGCCTAACCAAGAGCATGGGACATCTTTCCATCTTCTTAGGTCGTCTTGGATTTCATTCTTCAATGACTGATAATTTTCATTGAAGAGATCTTTGATTTTCCTTGTTAGGTTAATTCCCAAGTATTTTATTTTTTTCAAAGATATTTTGAATGGGACTGATTTCCTGACTTCTTCTTCAGTCCTATTATTATTAGCGTATAGGAAAGCTATTGATTTATGCGTGTTGATCTTGTATCCTGCCACTTTGCTAAATCTATTTATGAGTTCAAGCAGTTTACTGATAGAGTTTTTTGGATCTTCCAGATACAGGATCATGTCATCAGCAAAAAGAGAGAGTTTGACTTCCTCTCTTCCTATTTTTATCCCTTTGATTTCTTTCTCTTGCCTAATTGCTCCAGCAAGGGTCTCAAGAACAGTATTGAATAAAAGTGGTGAGAGAGGACAGCCTTGTCTTGTTCCCGATCTTAGTGGAAATGCTTTCAGCTTTTCTCGGTTTAGTATTGTACTCGCTGGGGGTTTAGCATATTTAGCCTTAACAAAGTTCAGAAATGGTCCTTTGAACCCTATCTTCTCTAGAGTTTTGAACATAAAAGGGTGCTGGATTTTATAAAAGGCCTTTTCTGCATCCATTGAGATGATCATATGGTTTTTGTCCTTGGTTCTGTTTAAGTGGTGAATTATGTTAATTGTTTTTCATATGTTGAACCACCCCTGCATTCCTGGGATGAAGCCCACTTGATCATGATGGATTATCTTCTTTATAAGTTTTTGAATACAGTTTGCTAGTACTTTATTAAGGATTTTTCCATCCAAGTTCATCAGGGATATTGGTCTGTAATTTTCTTTTTTTGATGTATCCTTGTTGGGTTTTGGTATCAGAGTTATGGTTGCTTCATAAAAAGTGTATGGGATCATTCCCTCCTTTTCAATTTCTTGAAATAACTTAATAAGGAGAGGTGTTAGTTTCTCCTCAAAAGTGTGGTAAAAAATCAGCGGAGAAGCCATCAGGTCCTGGGCTTTTCTTCTTTGGTAGACTTTTAATTGCAGACTGGATTTCAGTGCCTGTGACTGGGCTATTTAGGAATTCAATATCATCCTGTGTCAATTTAGGGATGTTGTATGTGTCAAGAAATTTATCCATTTCTTCCAAGTTATCAAATTTGGAGGAGTATAGGTTTTCAAAATATGATTTTATAATTTGTTGGATTTCCATGGCGTCGGTGGTGATCACTCCCTTTTCATTGGAGATTTTATTGATTTGCTTCATTTCTCTCCTTCTTTTGGTTAGTTTCACTAGGGACCTATCTATCTTGTTTATTTTTTCAAAGTACCAGCTCTTTGTTTCATCAATTCTTTTTATTGTTTTTTAGTTCTCAATTTCTTTGATTTCAGCTCTGATCTGGATTTGATAATTTGTGTCCTTCAAGTAATTTGTCTATTTTATCCATATTGTTGCATTTATTGTCACAAAGGTGTTCTTAATATCCTTACCATCCATTTATATCTGTGTAGGGTCTTTAATGGAATCTCATTCCTTGAATTGGTCATTTTTCTCTTTTTTTTTTCTCCCTGAACAATCAGGTTGGAGATTTATCAGTTTTGTTAATTTTCCCAAAGTATAAGCATTTGGATTTTTTTGGGCGGGGTTGCCTATTTTTCTTTCATTGATTTCCACTTTGATTTTTGTTATTCCATTTTTCTGCTTAGTTTGAATTTGATTTGCTCTTCTTTTGCTATTTTTCTAAGTGGAAACTGAGGTTGCTGATTTATTTCTTTTTCTCCAAAATAGTATTTAATTCTATAAGTTTCATTCTCCATAGAACCTTAGTGACAACCCATAAATTCTACATTGTATTCTATTTTCATACACTTCAAGTTACATTGTAATTTACCTTTAGATTTTTTTCTTTGACCTAAGTATTATTTAGAAGGGAGTCAAATTTAAGATATTTAGGGATTTTCAACTATCTTTTTGTTATTGATTTCTAACATAATTCCATTGTAGTCAGAGAACATAATATAAGATAAATGCATTTAAATATATGGAGACTTTTTTATGGACTGTAATCATAAATGTTCAATTGCACTGGAGAAAAAATTATTCTGCTGGTATAGGTTGGAATGTTCTATAAATATCAGTCAGATCAAATTAGTTGATAGTGTTGTTCAAGCGTCATAATTTCACTGATTCTCCGCCTGCTGGTTCTATGAATTGTTTGGAGAACGATGTTAAAGGTCTCTGATAGCTATATACTTGTCTAGTTGTCTTTCTGGTCCTATTAATTTTTGGCTCATGTATTTTGAATATTTTTATTAGATACAAGCATTTGGGATTGCTGTATCTTCATTGACCACATTATCAGTAGGAAATAAACTTCTTTAATCTCTAATATTATTACTCTTACATCTATTTTTATATTAATATAGCTGCTCCAGCTTACATTTGACTAGTGTTAGCATAGTATATCTTTTTACATTATTTTTTTATTAAGAAATTTAGTTATTGTACAATCAAAAATGCATATAAAGTATTATGATATGCATATATTCTTAAATCAGAATTGCCCCCAGATCCCTCTCTATTCTCTCTCCCTCTCCCCTCCCCCACCTGCCCCCTACCTCTTCTTCCCGATACATATCTATGCCCTAAATTATCTTTTTACTTTTAACCTATTTGTATGTTTAATATTTTTTATTTCTTATGATGCCTCACACATGCTAGGCAAGTGCTCTACCACTGAACTACACCCCTAGCCTCTATATAATTATACTTAAGCTATATTTCTTACAGGCAGAATGCATTTGGGCCTTATTTTTATTTTAAAATCTAAACCAAAAATTCTGTCCTTATCTAATAAGAATGTTTATGCTATTTGCATTTAATGTGATTTTTGATATGGTTAAATCGAATCTCTCATCTTGTTAAGCATTACCTTAAGTCTTTTCCACTCATTATATTTGTGTATTTTACCCGTTTGCCTCATTTAATGCCCTCTTTTTTGATTAATAAGGTTTCCTTGTGATTCTGTTTTATTTTGTTAGTATGATAAGTATAATTTTTATTATTTTAGTGCTTGATTTGGGGCTTTTAGTAAACAACTTTAAACACAGTCTACAGTCTTGTGATAATATATCATTTCATGTAATATATTTCTCACCTCTTACTATTTAAGCTTCTTTACCATCTATTTTTCTTCTACCTATATTATATACTGCATACTACTTTGTTATCTTGTTTAAGCAATTACTTTTTACACAATTTTTATTGGTGCATTACAGTTGTACATAATGATGGGATTTATTGTTACATACATACATACATACATACATATACATTACATAACATTATGTAACAATATAATTTGGCCAGTACGTTTCTTCAACACTTCCCTTCTCTCACCCTAGTCCCTTTCTTCTGTTGATCTCCCTTTGATTTTTTGGAGGCTGTCTTTTCCCGTTTTTATTGATTAAATGGCAACTATTTAGTGTCTCAGAGGTGCATAATATACCATTTATCCCCCCTTTTCCTTTCCATTGTTCCTCCCCTCTCCCATTCTCTTTCCTCTGCTCAACTAGACTTCCTTTAGCTTATCTATTAATTTGTGTTTGAATGGTTCTTTATATAACCTATCCTTCCCTAGCCCTTTCATTTATTTTACTCTAGCTTCTACATATGAAATAAAAATATTTGACCTTTGAGTTCTGAGTTTCATTAATTTCCTCTGAGTATGATAGTCTTCATTTCTAATCATTTACTATCAAAGGCCATAATTTTGTTCTTTTTAATAGCTGAGTAGAACTCCATTGTGTGTGTTTGTGTGTGTGTGTGTGTGTGTGTGTGTGTGTGTGTGTGACAATTTTTTGATCCATTCATCTAATTATGGGCATCTTTTTTGATTCCATAATTTAGCTACTGTGAATTATGCTGCTATGTAAACTGATATGGTTATGTTGCTATAGGATGCCAATCTTAGATCTTTGAAGGAAATACCTAGCAGTGGGATAGGTGTGTCATATGGTGGTTCCATTCCTAGTTTTTTGAGGAATCACTATACTGCTTTCCAAAGTGATTGTACTAGTCTGTAGTCCCATCAACAATATAAAAGTGTTCATTTCTCCCCCACAACCTCACAGGCATTTATTGTTGATTATATTCTTGACCTTTGCCATTTGAACTGGAGTAAAATGAAATCTTAAAGTAATTTAAAAGAGAGAGAGAGAGAGGAGGGGTAGAGGGAAAGAGAGAGAATGTCAATTTTTTACTTATTTTTCATCTGACCTTTTTTTCTCTGACACTTAGTTGTGTATGTGGTGCTGGGGTTTGAACCCAGGTCCTCATGCATTCCAGGCAAGTGCTGCAAGCACTCCAACTGCTGAGCCACCACTCCAGCCCTTATTATAGTTTTAATTGACATTCCCCTGATAGCTAGAGACATTGAGCACTTTCTCACATATTTATTAGCCTTTTGTGTTTCTTGTTTCTCCTATTGAGAAGTTTCTGCTTAGTTCTTTAGCTCATTTATTGATTAGATTTTGTTGGTTGGTTGGTTTTTTCCATTTTGTTTTTTTGTTTTGGTTTGGAGTGTGTGTGTGTGTGTGTGTGTGTGTGTGTGTGTGTGAGTGTGTTAAGTTTTTGAGTTTTTTGTATATTCTGGATATTAGGTCCTTATGGGGATAGCTGGCCAATATTTCCCCCCATTCTGTAGGCTTTGTCTTCACAATCTTAATCATTTCCTTAGCTGTACAGAAGCTTTTCAGTTTAATGGCATCCCACTTACTGATCCTTGATTGTATTTCTTGCACTTTGGGGATCTTGTTAAGGAAGTCGTTGCCAGCTCCTATATGATGAGAGTGTTGACCCTGTGCTTTCTTCTAGCAGTTGTAAGGTTTCTGTTCTAATTCCTAATTCTTTGATCCGTTTTCATTTGAGTTTTACACAGGGTAAAAGGTAAGGATCTAATTTCACTTTTCTGCATATAGCTATGTAGTTTTCCAGCATCATTTGTTGAAAACATTATCTTTTCTCCAAGATGAATTTTTAGACCTTTGTCAAATATCAGATACCTATAGTCTTCTGCATTTGTCTCTGTGTCTTCTATCACTTTGGTCTTCATGTCTATGTTGATACCAATATCATGATGCTTTTGTTACTATAGCACTGTAGTATAATTTCAGATCAGGTGTTTTGATGCCTCTTGATTCACCTTTCTTGCTTAGTATTGCTTTGGCCACTCTGTATTTCTTATTATTCCAAATGAATTTAAGAATTATTTTTTATAATACTGTGAAGAATGTCATAGGTATTGTGGTGGTGATTGCGTTAAATCTGTATAGCACTTTTGGTAATATTGCCATTTTGACAATATGAACTCTGCCTGTTCAAGAACATTGGATATATTTCCATCTTCTAAGGGGTTCTTCAATTTCTTTCTTCAATGTTCTGTAGTTTTCATTGTAGAGCTCTTTTACCATCTTTAGATTAATTCCCCAGTTTTATTTTTTTAACATTATTGCAAATGGGATGGTTTTCTTGATTTCTTTCTCAACTGAACCACTGTTGGAATATAGGAAAGCTAATGATTTGTAAGTGTTTATCTTCTATCCTGCTACTTTGCTAAATTCATAAGCTCTAGAAGTCTTTTGGTGGAATTTTTGAATCTTCTAGATACAGGATCATATCATCAGCAAACATAGATAGTTTGACTTCTTTTCCTATTTTTATCCCTTTGATTTCCTTTTCTTGCCTGATTGCACTAGCTAATGTTTCAAGGACAATACTGAATAGGAGTGGTGAGAGAGGACACCCTTGTCTCACTCCTGAATTTAGTATGATGTCAACTTTGGGTTTGTCATAAATGGCCTTTATCATATTGAGATAATTTCCTTCAATCCCTAGCTTCTCCAGTGTTTTTAACATGAATGGATGTTGGATTTTATCAAAGGCCTTTTCTTCATCTATTGAGATGACCATGTGATTTTGTCCTTAATTCTATTCAAATTTCGTATTTTTATGGTATAATTTTCCCCAATAGCCATTTTCCCTAATAATCCTGATTTTTTAAAAAAAATCACAAAGTTGTAGACATCTTTGGACCTTTTGATAACAGTGTTCATTTTTCTCCCTGAAATAAGGCAGTCTTCAAAGGCTTAAAGTGACAAAAAGACCACAGAATTAACTGGCTCTTCAGAGTATCAACTGAAAAAGACAATTATTAACAGAATATTAGGAATGTTCACATTTTTTAAAAAATTATTCAGGATGAGTTGTTTCTGATATGCAAAGAAAGATTAAACTGTAGATTTCAGCTGTACCTATCTATATTCTGAAAAATAATTTAATATTAAAAAAAATAAGGGGTTGGGGATTTAGCTCAGTGACAGAGTGCTTGCCAAGCACATGCAAGGCCCCAAGTTTGGTCCTCAGCCCTGAAAAAAAAATTAGAAAAAAAAGACAAATTATATATGAAGAGTTTTTCCCCCTACTTACTCTGTGCTGTTTTCAGAGTTTCTGTTAACTAAAACACTGCAGTATAATTCACCAGAATTTTAAAAATCTGACCTACTTGAAAGAAAATTAAGTGTTAACTTTGTGAATGTGAAAAAGAATGTTGGGTTTAAAATACTTAATTCTAAGATATCTTTAAAATGCACACTGAGAATGCATACTTACTAAATAGGATCTTGGTCAATTTATACTCTTTTCAATATGATATTTGAGTTTCCTAATACTAGCTACAAAGTACACACTTTACTTATATAGTACCTTCCCAATACTTTATAGAACACTTCATATATTATTAATGTCCAGTAGATGGGCTGTTGAAACTGGACTATATCTTCGGTAGAATTTGGACGTAGGGCTGAGCAAGCCCACTATTCTGTGTACACCACCTCCAGCCCAGCCTGGGCATGCTCAGTGAGGCCACTGCCGGGTGGCTCTGCAGCTAGTAGGGCAGAGGGTGGCGGTTGCTTTGGTTTCTTTGGCTTGTTGGAATCTCTGTTGCAAAGTTCCCTGACAGTTATCTGAAGTCATTGGTTAACTGCTTGAAATGAAAATAGCTGGCGCTGGGAGTCTGGTACTCGAATTTCAAAGACTCTTTTCTAGCCCTCTCTCCAATAGCCTTGAGCTGCCTTAAATCTATTCCCAGACTCCAGGTGATGTCTGGCTCCAGTGAACTGCACTTGAAGCCTGGAAGAGCTAAGGGGCTGTACCTCGATCAGGCATTTAAGATGTACTGCTGTGTGACACTGTGAAAAAAAAAAGAGAAGGAAAAAAAAGTCACAATGGAAAGGCACAGCTCCTGCAACTGTACAGCAGGAACCAGCAGCACAGGTAACCTGTACACACTTTGGGACCACACCAATTCCTCTTTTACTGATAGTCTGACTCCAGGGACCTTTCTTGCCCTGCTGTGGACTTTTTGGCCATAATTAACACAGGCCAACAGGACCAAAAGTGCTTGTTGATCCCTCCCAAAACTAGGAAGCAAGTGTACAATTTCAGCTCTACAATACTGCACCTTTAAAACTGCAATAAATCATTTTCCATTGAGTTATTCTAAGTTCAAGTACTACATTACTACATTCTTCTCAAGCTGGAGTAAGCACACCACCACCAATTCTGTGGCCTGACAAACCAAAACAGTGGAATGTCCTTGGTGCATATTCTGGAGCTTCAATTATATTATAAAATTTGGAAGAAATGAAGTTTAGTAATTTCTGAGTTAAGTAATAAAAAATTTAAAGTGGTAAGGCTGTAAAATCCTGCTGTTAGTCAAGTCAGGTGGTGAATGCCCGTAATTCCAGCTATTCAGGAGGCTGAGGCAGTAAGGTCACAAAATAGAAGCCAGCATCTGCAACTTAACCAAACCGTCTCAATAAATAAGCACTGTGGGGATGTAGCTTAGTGGCTCAGTGCTTGGTAAGCATTTGAAAACTCCTGGGTTCAATCCCCAGTACTGCAAAAAAATAAATAAGAAAAAAGAAAGAATCCTAATTTCCTAAGTCACAGTATTAGTATAAATATCATATTAAGATGTAAAGTGCATAGAATATGGCTCCTTGATCACCTCACACTCAGCATGGGTGTTAATATGCAGTTGGTTTGTGTGCAGTAGGCATGGCCAGAGACCAGCAACATCACACACTTCTGGGGTTTTTTTTAATAGAGCTTATGGTTATACATAGTCATTGGTTTTATATGTACATCTATGACACACCAAATCTTTGCACAGTGATTGGCATGATCCTGATAGTCTACCAATTGTATCTGGAAAAGTGAAGTTTTTCCAGCAAATCATTTCATTTAAAATGTTCCATTTTTTGAAGTCTCAATGTAAATTTTATATGAATATCAGTTGAAAATGAGGGATAAAAAACTGCTATGCCATTTGGGTATTAAAGACTAAAATATGTTCTTTCACACATATTAATTGGGGATATGTTCCATGAGATATATCTATGTTATTAAATAGATGATGCAAAAATCTCATTTATTTTAAAGACTTTAAGACTGAGGATGTAAATTCAATTTTAATGTTCATAGGGAATTCTAGGCCTTCCAATCTGTGACCCTAGAGTTCTGATCTGTTTGTCGATTCATTACTAGTGTCCACTCCAAGCATACCTTAATCTGTTCATTAAGCAACTGTACCTCCTTTGACTCCAAAGTCCTCTCCATTCACCATTGTTTCTCTTCTCCCACTACCTTCCCTCATGTTCTCTTGAACCCATTTCCTTACAATTTTCTTTTCTGCCACTTTATTGAAATGGATTTTATCAGTGTCAGCAATGATTTCCATGTTGCTAAATCCAAGGGTAGATATTTATTCTTATTCAAACTTTTAGTTGTATCTGAGACAGATGATACAATTGAGTTTATATCTTCCTTGTAGAGCTTTCCTCTGAATTTTTGGGATCCTACCCCCACTTCCTGGATACCCTCTCACTTTTTTCTTCCTACCCCTATTCCTCCTCCTCCACCAGATATCAATTAATGCTCAGCTTCCTCTTTCCTGTGTTCTCTGCTGTTCTCACAGTGATCACTCAGTCTCACAGCTTTAAGTACTATCTGCTGTTTACTCCTGGCCTGGAGTCTCTACCTTGAGGAGAGCCCCCAGGAGTCATCCTTGACTCTCTTTCTCTTCTTTCCTTCTCATCCCACGTGCAATTACATTGTGAATCCTCTTGCCTCTGCTTGCAACATGTATCTTTACTATGACCTCTTCTCACTGTCTACATTTTATAGCCAGTGTCAGCCACCTTCCTGTTTCAAAAGGCAGCATCCTGACTTTTTCTTGCTTTTTCTCTTACCGTCCTACAACCCATTCTCTGAACCAGTTCCAGCATGATTTCTTGAAAACATGAAAAACCATGACATATGTCACTTTTAACCCTACTGCCTTTTAAACCCCACCACTAGCTTCTAATTGCACCATGATGACATTTAGGTTCACCTTGATCCTGCCTGCCTATCCAATCCTGCGTTTTATTTTTTACTCTATTGTGTATCAGAATCTTTGTTATCTACAGCTGAAAGCTATCCTTTTTTTAAGTGTGAGAAGAGGAGAGGTTTTTTTTTATTTTTTTCATCTGGCTTTTGTTTTTCCTCCAGTTAGTTGTGAATGTGATGCTGGGGATTGAACTTGATTCCTTGCACATACCAGGCAAGTGCTCTACCACTGAGACCCCAGCTGAAAGCAATCTTAACTGACAAGACAGATACTAGATCATAGAGTCTATAGATAGGACATGGAAGGAAAAGACTACAAGAAAATAAAGATCTGGAAGTATTCTTTAAAAAGCTCACAAAGCAGTAAAACTATAATGTATATTTGCACACACATATATATATAACTCATAACTCATATGTATGAACAATACAAAATATTACTCATCTATATATGATACCATATATATATAGAGAGAGAGATGTATATATATGTGAATCACCAAAAGAACATTCTGACAGAGCTATAGCAGTAGCTCAGTGGTTGGAGTGCTTGACTGGCATGTGCAAGGACCTTAGTTCAAACTCTAGCACCACACAACTAAGTGTTGGAGAAATAAAAACCAAATGATTAAATAAAACTGATTCTTTCTTTCTTTCTCTCTCCCTCACTCTCTCACTCTCTCTTACAAAAGAAAGAACATACTGACAAAATGAACTTACAAAAACCTACAAGACTTGTTTCATATTCTGAAAACAAAAAGATATACTTCATGAATATGAAGAAAGAAAAATTATGTATTACATTTCTGGGCTATAATGCAATAAAATTAGAAGCAGAGAATTTAAAGGTATATTCATTGAAAATGTTAAAATATTCATATAAATAAATTAATGCCTGGGTCAAATCCAAAACAATCATCATGTCATATCCTGATGTATGTTGTGCTCATGAAAGAAGAGACCTCCCTGACTCAGAAGCCCTGGAGTGAGCAGATGTGTTCATGGGAACATGGGCACCATCTTGGAGTCATTGAATATCATCCCCATTACAAGTATGAGCATCTGGAAAAGATAATGCTATGGCATATGACTATTGCAGTAAGAATAGTGGATTCCGTTCTGCCAAGTCTGACCAAGACCTCATGTTTCTCTTCAGCACAGGTCTCCAGACACCCACCCCAAATTCACTGGAGTTGGCTTACAGGATCAAATCTTCCTTTGGTCAGCAAAGTAGAAACAGCACCAGCAGCTGCCATGGAAACAATGAGTGACTCCCCAAACCAATTTGTGATCCTCCTCAGTGCTGGGATTCAGGATCGCAGAAATTCTCCTTGTAAGGGATCAGAGCCAGTGGTTCATTTCCTCCCTCCTCTACTGTTCTCCTTCTGTTGTGGAAATTAGCAACACACACAAACATATTTAAAATGGAAATGATATATGGGCTATGTCAGTACATGGAAGTGAAAAGATGAGGTAATATTTTTGAAACAAGAATATAGAACAATTCACATAGTCTGATTGTGGCTCTGTCATGTCATATTGTCATAAGTTTGAAAGAGAGTTTGGAAATAGCTGAAATTTTTATAAATCTCATTCCTTTAGTTTGTTGAAAGTTAAAAACAGAGGACTAAGGATTTAGCATAGTAGTAGAGCACTACTGGGTTCAATCCCTAGTATTGCAAATAATAATTATGGTGATGATGATAATGATGATGATAATAATTTTAAAAATTAAAAATATATTTAGAAATTGGTGCATAAATTTTTCAGCCTTAATTATCCAGACTTCAAATACCTAGTAGGAGGGATTTCCCACAGGACTGTGTAACTCAGATTTTACAACAATGTGAAATTTATAATGCTTAGTATAGTTGGTGAAATGATATACACATTCACAGAAAAGGAGCACTTTTAAATATAATTATTAGTTATTATATATAATATTGCAAATGTACTATTGACCATCATAATGAGTCACATGTAGCTATTAGTATTTTACATAATCTCACAAGAATTGTCTCTTGGATATGTTTTAGTATATTCAACTTAGAGGAAAATTAGTAAATCATGAATAGAACTGAATAAGAAATTGTTTAAGGGGTTGCAGCAGTGCTTGCCTGGCATACGCAGGGACATGGGTTCAAACCTCAGCACCACATGCACAACTAAATGTCAGAGAAACTAAAGGCCAGATGGGAAAATAGATAAAATTGATTCCCTCTCCCCGACCCTGCCTTCTTTCTTTTTTTAAAAAAGAAGCTATTGAAAACACATAAGGCTGTCAAAAATAAAATATTGGGGTTGAAGTTGGTGGCAGAGGGCTTGCCTAGTTTGTACTCTGGGTTCACTCCCCAGCACCGCAAAACAATAATGTTAAATGTAAAACACAAACTACAGAAGCATGAGTAGGACATTTACAGAAGGTTTAGAACTTACAAAGTTAAACATATATTGTTAAGATACATGTGTTTGCTCAAAAAAATATATAAAAATTCAAATGAATGGTAATTTTCTGAAATGTAAAATGAATGACTCTTGTAGGTAGGGAGGCAAAGGAAAGGGCCATAAAGATGGCTTCTAACATAGTGGCAAATTTTTATTCAGGTGACAGGTAAAAGTTTTTTTTTTATTTTGCTTTATACCATATATATTTTTCATATACCATATATATCACTTTATATATATATATGTGTGTGTGTGTGTGTGTGTGTGTGTGTGTGTGTGTGTAAATTTTACACATAAAATACTTCATAGTAGTTTTATCTGAAAATTGTTAAACAGATTTATTGAGATATAATTTATATGTTACTTAAACTTGCTCATTTGAAAGTATGCAATTCAGTGGTTCTTCATATATTCACATGTATGTGGAGCCAACACCAAGATCAATTTTAGAACATTTTTATCTGCTTAGAAAGATAGTGTAGCCTTTAGGTGCCATGCACCCTTTTCCCCTTCTCCTCTCTACTAAACCTAAGCAACTACTAATTCATTTTCTCTATATATTTGTCTTTTCTGGACATTATGCATAAATGGAATCATATAACAAATAAACATTTTGACAAGCTTCTTTCAGATAGCATTAAATGTCTTAAAAGTTTATCCAAGTTATAATGTGTGAATGCTTTCTTTTTTATGACTTTTTTTCCTAGTGCTCAGGATTTAACTCAGAGCCTCTACCCTTGAGTTACATCCCCAACCCTATGGTAATAATTTTGAAAATCTTTCCTTTGGAATTCTGATGCTTGAGGAAAAGTGGTTTAATAAGAAGGAAATGAGAAAGATAAATATTTCTTTGAAAAACCTAAAGAATCTTCAACTGATCTCTGGGTAGAGATTGCACTGGTTCTCGTTCCAGAATTGACTTTTTCTATTTCTGGGAGTTCCAAACTGTGGGGTGCATTACCAAGTGAATGCAAGTGAGACAGAGTGGAAGAAGAGTTATTTTACTGTGAGAAAGAACACAATTAGCAGGCGAGGGAGGGAAAGAGGTACTCCATCATGTATGTGTGTGTGTGTGTGTGTGTGTCTGTGTGTACACCATATTTTCCTTAGATATTCATCTGTTGACAGACACTTAGACTGATTCCATATTTTAGCTATTGTAAATAGTCCTGCAATAAAGGTTGGTTTCCAGGGATCTCTTTTGTCTGTTGACTTTATTTCCTTCAGATAAATATCCAGGAGTGTTATAGATAGGTCATATGGTAGTTCTGTTTTTAATTTTTTTGAGAGACCTCCATACTGTTTTTCATAGTGGTGTACTAATTTATATCCAAAGTAACGTGTAGGGTTCCTTTCACCCACAGCCTTGCCAGCATTTGTTATTTTTTCATTTCTTTTTTCTCCTTTCTGACTGGGATGAGATGGATCTCAACATAGTTTTGATTTGCATTTCTAAGAGCCAATGGTATTGGGCACTTCTTCATATAGTTATTAATCATTAGTTCTTCTTTTGAGAAGTATCTGTTCAGGTGATCTGTCTGTTTTTGATTGGATGACTTTTATTTTGTTTTTAAGTTGCTTAAGTTCTTTATATATTCTGGATATTAACCACCTGTTCAATGAATAGCTAATAAAGATTTTCTCCCATTTTGTAGACTATGTCTTCAGTCTGTTGATTGTTTCCTTTAATGTGCAGAAACTTTATTTTTATGTGGTCCCATTTGTTAATTCTTTTGTTTCCTGAGCTATTGGAGTACTATTCAGGAAGTTGTTGCTTGTACCAATATCTTTTTTTAAATTTTTTTTATTTTTGAACATCCTTACAAGATTTTAACAAAATAATATAAAATGTGCATATATTCTGGATATTGCAGTTACCCCCAGGAGTGCCCCCCCAATTACCCTCCCTTATCCCACCCTTCCCCTTCCCACTATATCTCTAAAAAAAAGTATTAGGTTGTAAAGCATTACATCTTATCTGGATTTAACACATGCTAATAGACCAACTTTCTCTTTGTCCAGAAGTGTTTCTCCTATGTTTTGTTCTGGTAGATTCAAATTTTCAAGTTTTCAAATAAGTTCTTTGATTCACTTTGAATTAACTTTTGTACAGGATGAGAGGTAGTGATCTAATTTCACTCTTCTACATGTGGATATCCTGTTTTGCTAGTACCATTTGTTGAAGAGGCTGTCTTTGATATGCTTTTAGTCCTTTTGTTGAGAAGTTGCCTATAGATACATGAATTTATTTCTGGGTCCTACATTCTATTCAGTTGCTCAATATGTTGTTTTTATGATAATACCTTGCTTTTTATGGCTTTCTAACACATTTTGAAATTAGTCATTGTGCCTTTAGTATTACACTTTTTGCTTAGCATTGCTTTGGATATTCTACATTAACTTTATGATTATTTTTTCCTATTTACTTGAAGAATGTCTTTGGTATTTTGATGGAGATTGCATTGAATCTGAAAATTGCTTTGGTAGTATGGCTATTAAACAATATTAATTCTCCCAAGCCATGAATATAGGAGGTCTTTTCATTTTCTAGTGTATTCTTCCATTTCTTTCTCTAGTATTTTACCATTTTAATTGTAGCAGTCTTTCACCCCATTTGTTTGGGTTATTCCTAGAGGGTTTGGGGGGATTTCTTTTCTTCATGTTTCATTTTTCCTTATTTTATCAGTGCACTGTACTTGTATACAATGGTGAGATTTATTGTTACATATTTATTCATATGTAAAATATAACAATATAATTTGATCAATATAATTTCCCGGTATTTCCCCTTTCCCTCTCCTCCTCCTGCCCGTCTATTGATCTCCCTTCAACTTTTATGACACCCCCACACCACCTTTCTATTCCTTTTTCCTCTCTAACTTCCACATATAAGAGGAAAAAATGCAATCCTTGACATTCTGAGTTTACTTATTTCACTTAACATAACAGTCTCAAGTTCCATCCATTTTCCTCTAAATGACATAATTTCATTTTTCTTAATGACTGAATAAAACTCAATTTTGTATATATACCACTTTTTTATTCATTCATCAGTGGAAACTTAGGCTGGTTCAATAGTTTGGTGATTATAAATTGTGCTGCTATAAATATGGATATGCTTATATCACTATAGTATGCTAACTTCAATTCTTACAGTTAAATACCACAGAGTGGTATAGCTGAGTCATATGGTGGTTTGATTCCTACCTATCATTTTAAGGAACCTCCATACTGATTTCCATACTGGTTGTACTAATTTACAATCCCACCAACAATGTAAAATTGTTCCTTTTTCTGCACATCTCTCTAGCGTTTATTATTGTTTGTATTCTTGATCTCTGCCATTCTTAGAAGTGAGATGAAATCTCAGTATAGTTTTGATTTGTATGTCCATAGTGACTTTCTTCTTTTGAGAAGTGTTTGTTCAGTTCATTTGTCCATTTATTAATTGGGTTATTCTTTTGGTGTTTTTTTTAAGTTCTTTATATATTCTGGATATTAATCCTCTGTCAGAAGAGTAGCTATAAAATAATTTTTCTCATTCTGTAGATTCCTCTTCACATTCTTAAATTGTTTAATTCACTGTCCAAAAGCTTCTTAATTTGATATCCTCCCATTTATTAACACTTGGTATTATTTCCTTAGCTTTAGAAATCCTATTAAGAAAGTCTTTGCCTCTGTATGCTAGAATGTTGACCCTGTATTTTCTTCTGGGAGTTGCATTCTCTGATCTAATTCCTAGGTCTTTGACCCATTTTGAGATGATTTTTGTGCAGGCTGACAGATGAGGGTCTTGTTCCTTCTTCTCTATATGGATAAACAGTTTTTCCAGCATCATTTGTTTAAAAGGCTATCTTTTCACCAATGTATGTTTTGGGCACTTTGGTGAAGGATCAGATAAGTGTACATGTGTGGGGTTGTCTCTGTGTTTTTTATTCTGTACTATTGGTCTATGTGTCTGTTTCTATGCCAGTACCACACAGTTTTTGTTCCTATTGCTCTATAGTATAATTTGTAGTCAGGTATTGTGATTCCTCCAGTTTTGCTTTCTTGGCTTAGAATTGCTTTGGCTATTCTGGATCTTTTATTCTTCCAAATGAATTTTAATACTTTTTTTTCTAATTCTGTGAAGAATGTCATTGATAGGGTTGTTTTTGATGGGCTTGCTTTTGTGAATGATGTTGCTTTCCTGATTTCTTTATTGTCAAGTTTTTTTATTGGTGTATAGAAAAGTTACTAACTTTTGTATGTTGCTCTGTATACTGCTACTTTGCTGAATTTATCAGTTATAAGAGTCTTTATCGATCTGCATATGTTGGATCATTTTTGCATCCCTACATCCCTAGAGTGAAAATTTGCTCATGGTATATGACCTTTTTAATGTGCTGTCAAATTCAATTTACAAGTATTTTGGAGGATTTTTGGATCTATGTTCATCAAGAGTATTGGCATATAGTTTTTCTTTTTTGTTGTGTCCTTATCAGGTTTTGATAGCAGGCAATTCTAGCTTTATGGATTGAATTTGGAAGGGTTCTTTCTCTTTTTAATATATGGACTAGTTTAAAGAATAAGTATTAGTTCTTTAAAGCCCAACCACACATAACCGAGCAAAGAGGATAAGAAAATTCAAAAATTAGTACATATGCATAGGTTTAGTTCTATCTATAACATAGGGGTAAAGTAAGGGAAGACATGGGAATAGGGAGTGCTCAAAGAGGGGAGACCATGGACTAGGATCATCCTTAACCTACTTTGTCAATATACACAAATGCATGAATATGTAACAACTATTCCCTCCAATATGTAAGACTATATCAAACGAATAAAAAAAATGTGCACTTAGTCAATTGAGAGAAAAATCAAACAACCTAAGATGTCACCCAAGGGTGATGATGATGATGATTTTGGATTTAATTCACTTGTTCTAGATTCCAAGGTGGCATCTTACAGTATCAATGATGTCTTAGAGTATTGATTTTAGATCTTTTACTTTTCTAATATATACATTAAAAGCTGTAATTTCTCCTCAGTGCTGTTTTACACGGCATTCCATGGAATAATTTGTATTTTTATTTTCATTTAGTTCAATTTTTTTTTTTTTTTTTTTTTTTTGCCAAGTAGTTCTACCTGGTAATTGATTTTTAGGAATCTGTTTCCTGAGCTGTTGGGGGATTATTGTGCCCTCTGATGAAATATCAGAAATACTTGTGGCTTCTGCTTTGCAGGAACGGAGTGATTCTTGGAATTCCTGAACTTTAGAAGGTGCAAGGTGCTGAAACCAACTCTGTACGAGTTGGGGGAGGGGTAGAGGGGCAAACAGGCAAAACATTTGGGATGACAAATAGGGAAGTCAGTACTCAGCAAATCTGTTAGGTATGCACTTCAGTGCTTTCCTTAGCTGTTTCAGATGTTCTGACACAATACGTCAACATTTCTTCTCTCTTTTGACTGGAGAAAAGACACATGATAAACATTAAAGGGGATGAGATATTAAAAAAGAATTCCTGTGCTATGTATCTGTGGAGTAGTCAAGCAATCTACATCACTTTTTAATCTAAAAAGACAAACCAAAACTAAAAAGCAAAACTTGCTTGCCTGACATGCACAAGTAGACAAGTTCAAACTCCAACACCCACAAACACAACTGCCAGAGGAATGAAGGCCATGTGAGAAACTCAATAAAAAATGGATTCTCTCTGACTCTCTTTCTCTCTCTCATTGTCATTCTCTCTTAAGAAAAAAAAGAATTAGTCAAGAGTGTCAAGAGAGATCCTACAAAATGGGAGAGAATCTTTCCCTGCTACACCTCCCACAGGGGATTAATATTCAGAATATACAAAGAACTAAAAAAAACCGGAGACCAAAACCACAAATAACCCAATCAACAGATGGGTAGGGAACTAAACAGACACTTCTCAATAAAGGAAGTCCAAAAAGCTAATAAGTATATGAGAAGATGTTCTATATCACTAGCAATCAGAGAAATGCAAATCAAAACTTCACTGAAGGTGCTAGGCCAAGCCAGGCAGGACCTCAGACTCCTGTCCTGCTGACTCCAGGGACTGTTCTATGCCTTGCACTGAACTCCATCAACTGTTCCATGCTGTGCACTGTCAAGTTGTGGCTGTTAATCTGCTGTGGAACTTTTTTTTCCCCTTAAGACCAGGAGTTCTGGGCTGAAGTGAATACGCTGACCAGGTTTTCACAAAGTGAGTGAATGTCCACCTTGGAAAGAACATATTTTCCTCTGGAATGGAATCTTGGGCATGAGAGCCCAAAGAGTCACAACAAAGGTCCAGTTCACTACCACAGCATGGAGGGGTGGCTGCAGATGGATGGAGGTTCTTAAAGCCCACAGTCACAAGGAGGGCAGAGCTGTAAATAGAAGACAGGCCTGGAGATGTATGAAATCCTAGTCAAAGTGGGAGAGTAAGTCACCAAACAGTAATGAGATGCCTACCTATGCCCTGCATTCTGGCTGGGACCTGTTTAAGTCCTTCCAGAAGGCACTCAGGATACCACCTGTAGGACCGCTGTCAGGAGCAACCCTGCTCAGGACTAACCAGGAGAGGTTCCCTGTCTGGAACAGCCCTGCCTATTAGACACCCCACGTTCCGGCTGGGCCTGTTTGAGTCCCAACCAAAGGCACCAGGACACCCCAGGTAGGACCCCCATCCTGAACAGCCCTGCTCAGGACCAACCAGGGGAGATTTCCCATCTGGAGCAGCTAACTATTCACAGGCAGGCAGAGAAACTCAGAAATTTGAAAAATTAATACACATGTATGCTTATTTCTATCTATAACATGGGGATATTGCAGAGGAGACATGAGAATGGGGAGTGGACAAAGTGGGGAGATCCTGGTCTAGGATTGGCCTTAATCACTTTGTCAATATCCATGTATGCATGAACATGTAACAATTCCCTCCAGTAAGACTATGTTGGACAAATTAAAGTATTATTTGGATTCTCATGGGGGTAAAGAGTATACTACATTGTTGATTACCTCCCTATATCCCTCCCTACCCTCCCTTCTTCTCTCCTCCCCGCTCCCCACAGCACATGTCTGCTTACTGTAGATTATATGTTGCTATGCCTTTGTTGGGTCTAATGCCTGAGTTTGACAAACTTTCACCCAAGCCTGGGTCTTGCTCTAACCACCACAATTAAGGGAATATATTTGACACTTGACTCTCTGGGTTTGGCTAACTTCACTCTGCATCATTTATTCTATTGCCATATATTTATCTTCAAAGGCCATGATATTGTTGTTTCTAATAGCTGAGTAGAACTTCATAATATATGTATATATGTATACCAGAGCTTTTGGATCCATTGATCAGTGAAGGGCATCTGGGTTGATTCCATAATGTAACTATTTTAAATTGAGCTGCTATGAACATTGATTTTGCTGTGTCACTGTAATGTGCTTATTCTAGCTCTTGTGGGAAAATACCCAGAATACAGTGGATCCATCCCTAAGTTTTTGAGGAGTCTCAACACTGCTTTCCAGAGTGGCTGTTCCAGTCTGCAGTTCCACCAACAGTGTGCTAGATAACCACATTTTAACGGACACTCGTGATGAAATCTTCAAGTCTTAAAAGGTTAAGTCTCTAATGGTGTAATTGAAGTATAAAGAAAGAGCAGCATTTCTCAAATCATAATGCAAAAATACCCTCATCTTCATAAGGCCAACCTTGCTTATGGTACAAAGTGGGCATATAAAATGGGTCATAAACACCATTATTAAGTCCAACAGAACTATCTCAGTTGAAGTGACACACTGAGTCTTTACAATAGATAAATGATAGAATAGCCAGGCATGGTGGCACATGCTTATAATCCTAGCCACTCTGGAGGATGAGGCAGGAGGATGGCAAGTTTGAAGCCAACATGAGCAACTTTGCAAGACCCTGTCTCAAAATAAAATATAAAAAGGGTTGTGGATATAATTTAGTGGTAGAGCATTTCTGGATTCCATCCCCAGTACTGCAAATAAATAAATAATAGAAGATAAAGAGAAACTATTTTTTTTTACAAAAACCAATCAAAATGTATTTATTTATTATACATTGCAGGGAATCAAGTAGATTTAATTTAAAAGACAGAAGCAAAACAAAAATAATACCACAGAACCACAGCTCAAGCTACAGAGTCCTGTTCAGAAATCAAGAAAAGGAAAAACTATCTAAGGAAAAAATAAAAAGACACAAAGAGAGGCTGGACAGCCCTAGTCACGGCTCTTGGCTGGAGACCCGCTTTGAGTAGATTTCTTCCAGGTACTTCTTAAAAGCTGTGGGGTTTTTCCAGATCTCAGCAGCATGTATGTTCAAAGAGCTGTCGATGTTAGGTTCTCCTACAGGCTCTGGACGAAGAGCAGGATGGTCCTGACATCATAAAGGGCAGACCATTTGTCCTTGATAATATCCGGACAGATGTTATCCTGAGTGTCCACTTTAGGGTGTTAGCAGGGTGTAAGGAACTTTACTGTGGGCACATTGTAAGGGTAGCCACTGGGGAACTCTAAAGACAGCTTATACCTCAGGTCTTACACCGTGCCAGCTTCTCAATGGATTGTCTCTACCCATTTGAAAAGCTTGTCTGATTCAGGGAAGGCAGAAATTCCTTTGACATCAGACATCATGAGGGTCATCAGCTACTGCTGTAGCCTCTTGCCCATAGGTTTTAGCTCCTGTGCACTGGCAGTGGCTGGGTCACAGGTTTGTGAGGGCATCTGGGTAGTGCTGGCAGCAAGACAGGAACTTGGATAACATGACTGCAACTGCCAAGAGAAACGTTTTTTTTTTTTTATTCGATAAACATGGTCTTACAATTAGGAGGGGTTCATTATCAGACAATCAGGAACAAAACTGTAATGACAGAACAAGTCAATACTGGTGGCAGACCATGGTTCCCCTCTTTGGGTCCCCAATGGTTCCATGTTTCACTCTGCTTAAGCCCCAATTTAATTGGACTTCTCCTGGAAGTCGGAGGTTCCCCTCAGATTAGATTCCCCCATACTACCTCCCTCTGGTCACCTTGATGTCCTTCCTATTCCCTTCTCCCCTCCCTGCCACCCTCACTACGTCCCCCAGGAACCTAGGCAAGGTTCCCCATGATAGTGTAAAAATTCATACATGTTGAGGTAATTGTTCAGTTAGCCATCTATCATATTGTTTTTGCTTGTATTCTAGCATCCACAAATGAGAGAAAACATTCGGCCCTTGAGTCTCTGAGTTTGGGATATTTTGCTTAGCAAAATTTTTTCCATCTCCATCCATTTGGCTGCAAATGCCATAAAATCATTTTAAGAGAAATTCCTTAAAAGGAAAACTGGTATAGGCCAGAGGTCCTAGAAATGGAATTAGAATAAGTTATATTCCATGCTTTTATAATTATGCCAAAATGGATATTACTGTCATATATAAACTAAAAAGAACCAATAAAAATTTTAAAAACCCTAGGAGTTCTTCATTTAAAGCATACAATGCAAAGCTTCCTAGCAAGGATAAAAAGTCTTTTGTAAAAATAGGGATGATACTGTATTTCATATCCCAATTTTTAAATACTCATTTTTACTCTGTTTTACAACTATTAGGCATAATTTCAGTGGATCTCTAATATTATGTTAAAAGAACATGTCATAATGTATTTTATCAATTTCCAATTGGACTGTTTCTTCTCATGTAGTTTATATTTATTTATTTAATAAACATTTGTCTGCCTCACCAGTCTTTGTGTTTTTGTTTTGTTTTGTGTTATATTTTCACTCTGTGGCAGAATTAAATGCAGTGGGAAGACCATAGCATTTGCTGAATGAATGAACACACCATTTGATTCTTAAATCAGCCTTGTCCACAAAACATTCCTCATCTCTGTGTCAGCTATACATAGTAGTCTCATCATCTCAACTTTCCCTATAGTTCTATTTTAGTAACTCCAGTAGGGAAAAGAAAAAATACTACTCACTGTGCACTAGTATGTAATAAGCTCCGTGCTAGACACATTCAGGAGAAAGACCAAAACGATTCAGTCTAGAAGATGTGCCAAAAACACCTTACAGCACACTCAATCAAGGATCCTCCAAAATCTTCAAGCAGTCTCACTCTGGAAAGAACAGAAATCCTACCCTAAATGAGGGCACTGTCCCCAGTGCTAGGGTACCAAAGCTCTGGCTGCTGTAGCAAAGGACTGGGGGATATGAACCAGCTGCTCAGAAAAGTGAGTTCTAAACAGCATGTACCCTCAGAAGGTTCTGGCAAAACTTTGTGACATAATTTGCAGAGGGAGATACAGTAAGGGAGGAAGTCCTGAATGAGACATCAGCCCATTCTGGAGAAAGGGAGAGAATAAAGTATTCTGAGAC
>PVKS010018243.1:0-16269 GCA_004027875.1 Aplodontia rufa
AATTTAGAAAGAACTCAGAAAGCTCAATAACAAAAACACAAACAATCCAATCAATAAATGGGCCAGAGAGCTAAACAGAAGCTTATAAACAGAGGACAATGAGCAAGCCAGTGAATACCTGAGAAAGTGTTCTAAATCACTGGCAATCAGAGAAATGCAAATCAAAACGACATTAAGATTTCACCTCACTCCAGTCAGACTGGCAAAAATCAAGAGTAAAAAAGGGGCTGGAGTGGTGGTTCAGTGGTTGGAGCAATTGCTTGGCATGAGCGAGGACCTGGGTTCAAACCCCATATACACAAATAAGTGTTGTAGAAGCAAAGGCTGATGGAAAAAATAAATAAAATAGGTTCTCTCTTTCTCTCCCTCTCTCCCTCTCTCTTTAAAAATAATAAAATAAATAAATAGATAAATAAAATTGACTTTCTCTCAAAAAAAAATACAAAAATTCCTAACCAGTACTTCTCAAAACTGTCAAACTCATCAAATACCAAGAAACTTTGAGAACCTTTCACAGACTTGAGGAAGCTAAGGAAGCATGACAGCTAAATATAAATGGGTATCCTGGATAGAATACTGGCATGGAAAAAGGACAGTAGGTTAAAAAGCAGGGAAATAAGCAACAATCCCATCAGTATGAACAACTATGATGTACCGCTAAAAAATGCGGGGAAAAAGTGAAGAAATAAAAAACCAAGTAAGGATTTTGGTTTATAATACTGTATCAATATTGGTTTATGAGGTATAACAAATTTATCCTAATATAAGCTGTTAATCACAGGGGAAGTAGGAGAGTAGATGGGGTGCATGGGAACTCTGTACTATTTTTGCAACTTCATAAATCTAAAACTATTCTAAAATTCAAAGCATATTTTAAAAACAAACACAGTGATAGTCATTCTTGTTTTGAACAGGAGCCCAGGGACTCCTATTCACTGAGCCACATCCCCCACCCTTTTTATATTTTATTTTGAGACAGGGTCTCACTAAGTTGCTGAAGGTGGGTTTGAACTTGTGATCCTCCTGCCTCAGCCTCCTGAGTTGCCAGGATTACAGGCATGTGCCGCTGTGTCTTGAAGCTTTCCTTAGGATCAAACCCCGATAATGAGAGCTGGAGTAGTGGCTCAGTGGTTATAGCACTTGCCTGGCATGCACAAGGACCTAGGTACAAACCCCAGCACCACATACACAAGTGTCAGAGAAAAAAAAAAAACCTGAGAGTGAATTGGCTGAGTCAAACTATATACACCTCTTTATCCACCAGAAATTACTCTTTAAAATGTTCTACAAGTTTTGCTGACTCCTGAAAGGTATTTCCACCTATTCTTTTATCTCAGCATTTTCTTTGTTGCAGACTTCTGAAGATGGAAGAAAGCTTAGGGGATCGTGGAACCCAGATGTCTCCTTTTACAATTGAGGAAACTGAAGCCCAGAGAAGTGAAGTAACTTGCTCAACGTCACCCAGCTAGTTAACCCGGGGAGGTAGAACTCGTACTCCTACTGATTGCAGTCTCTGCTGAAGTGTCTCTGTGTGACAAAATGAAGTAAAAAATTCAGACTTGTGTCTCTTTTCTGCAGGTAGATAACTAGGGTTTGCTTCCTGTGTGTTTTGGACATAGTTGATAGGAATTAAAAGGATTTTTAAATATATTTAAAGAATGGATTCAGACACAACTAAGAATTGGTTCACTAAATGCTAGGACAATTCATTTTTCCTGTCTCAGCTATCGCTTGCCAACCAAAAAATTTAGAATTCCAGTGCCTACTTCTGACGGAGACCTTGGAGAAATTAAGTAGCTAGTGCGATATATCTGCGGAAGCTTTAGACAGATGTGTCATTTAAGGAAAAGGCATTTGAATGAGAACAAAGGGCACATTTTCTGTTAAGTGGTCTGTCTTATCCCAAGAAAGTTCATTTCCTTGCCAGAATGGTCTCTAGACAAGGAAAATCTCAGACTTGGCATTGGTAAGGAAGAAGAGGGCAATGGAAAGGAAGGGAGAGGATTGTTAGACTTCTTGGCTGGAATTCAGAAACAAACAGTTCCTGAGCCTGGCATTGTTGGGCCAGCATCAGAACCAACCCAAGAAGGCAGACAAGGAACATTACCGTTAGTGACTTGGCTCCACGCACTGTTAACTCAAGAGAAACTGGTGCGTAAGCAGGATCCTGGAGGATGCCAGAGACATGTAAACAATCACTGGGTGTGGACCTGTGATTGCCTATAGAAGCTTTGCGAGGCCCAAGACTGCAGTCATACATGTTGACTTATTTAGCTCTCAGACATTCTTGCAGGATTTGGGCATGATAAAGGCAAACTGAGACAAAATTCAAGTCTGAGATTTAGGAGAGCTTTGGCCCCTGACCTCTGACTGGAACCTCTGATCAAAGTCGTAAGCCCTGTTCAGGTGAGCGATCATCCTTGCTCTAGATATAGAAGTGACTAATTTTCTTTGCCTATAAACATCTTTTGGCACCTGCACCAAATTGAAACTTGGCAGGAAAAATGAGGAAGAAGGAATATTTCTTAAAATTCATCCTATTTTTTAAAAGACAATTGTTTTTATTGGTACATTATGATTATACATAATAGTAGGATTCATTATGCCACATTCATGCATGCATATAGCAAAATTTGATCAGTCTCATTCCCTAGTATTTTCTCTTTCCCTCCTCTCCTATCTCTCCTGTTTTTTAGGATCTGGACCTTTTTACTCTTTGAAGGGGTAGAAGTGGAGAGAGATGTTAAAGAACTTTCAGAAGCAGGTGAAAAGTGAAAACACAGATTGCAAAAATCTCTCATATTTATTGCCACCATTGTTTTACGGAGGACAACACAGATATGGTAGGTTGATTGCCACTGCCATTGATGGTACAATAACAAAAAAGTGACAACCATGAAGCTTTAAGATAGATCAGAAAAAGAAGGGAGCAAAGTGGGTATAACCTCTGAAAGTCTAGATCTAAATGAATCTAGGGCTAGCGAGGTGGCATAGAGTGCTTGCCTGGCATGTGCTAGGTCCTGGGTTCAAACACCACACACACAGCTAAGTGCTGAAAAAAAACAAAAAACAGATGAAAAAAATAAATAAAATTGGCTCGCTCTCTCTCTCTCTCTCTTAAAAAAAATAATAAATGGGACTCTATACTCAAATATGTGAATCTTAGCTTTTTTTTTTCTTTTTTTGGTACTGGGGATTGAATCCATGGGTGCTTAATCACTTAGCCACATCCCCAGCCCTTTTTATATTTTATTTTGAGGCAGGGTCTCACTAAATTGCTCAGGACTTTGCCAAATTGTTGAGGCTGGCTTTGAACTCTCAATCCTCCTATTTCAGCCTCTAGGATTACACTAGGATTACAGATGTGTGCCACCATGCCCGGCTAAAATAAAATTCTTATACCAAATGGATAAAAAGAATTTATTTAGTACTTTATAAGCACTGAGTTGTAAGAGCAAACAGATAAGTAAATCAAATTGTTCAGCAAGAAATGAAAAACTGTGTGTAACAGGACACCAACCTTCTCAACCATTTCTCACCTGGTTCTTTCCTTCCTGCTCTCAAGCCTTTGGCCTGAATGCTCTTTCTCCCTTCGTACGTACTTTTTGTAATCATCATACATTACTGCTATCTCTATTTCTCCTTTGTCTCCCTATTAAACTGGGAGAACCTCAAAGGCAGGGAATATGAAATTTTTATTCTGTGAACAATTATTTAGCCAGGCCCAGGGGGTGCATGCCTATAATCCCAGCTACTCTGAGGCTGAAGCAGGAGTATCACAAGTTTGAGGCCAGTCTCTGCAATTTAGCAAGACACTGTCTCAAAATAAAAGAAAAAATAAAAAGGGCTGGGGATATAGCTCAGTGGTAGAGCATTCATGGGTTCAATACCAAGTACCAAAAAAGAAAAAAAAATTTTTTTCATGAACACCTGGTATATACTTGCCTCCTTCCAAGGCACCAGAGATACAGCAGAGAACAAAGAAGACAGTGCCTCTGGCTACATAGAGCTCCTATTCTGACAGATCTTTATTTTTTTAAAGAGAGAGAGGGAGACAGTGAAAGAATCTATTTTTATTTATTTTTCCATCTGGCCTTTGTTTCTCCAGCACTTAGTTGTTTATGTAGCGCTGGGGTTCAAACCCAGGTCCTTGTGCATGCCAGGCAAGCACTTCCACTACTCCAACCACTGAGCCACTGCTCCAGTCCTCTGATGGATCTTTATAACCCAGTTCCTTGCACATGGAGGTGTATAATCAAGACTGAAAGAATAAACATGAGGGGCTGGAGGAGTTGTTCAGTGGTTATGGCACTTGCCTGGCATATGCAAGGACATGGGTTTGAACCTAGCACCACCAAGTGTCGAAGCAACAAAGGCCACATGAAAAACTAAATAAAAATTGATTCTTTCTCTTTCTTGCTTACCGTCCCTCTCTCTTAAAAAAAAAAAAAAAAACAGAATAAATACGGGATAAATTAAGATCCTGCCAGGAATCTGCAATTTAGTTACTATGATTCCTTTTCTTGGTACCAGGGATTAAACCCAGGAGCACTTTACCACCAAACTCTATTCTCAGCCTTTTTATTTTGAAACAGGGTCTCACTAAATTACCCAGCTGGGCCTCAAATTTGCAACCCTCCTGAATAGCTTGGATTACAAGTGTGCGCCACTACGCCTGGTCAAGTCACTACGATTAACAGAACAACACATAGGTAAAGGTCAATACAAAAATTTTAGAAAAAGAAAATCTTGCTCTGGAGATGTGGCTCAATGGTAAAGCACTTGCTGAGCATGCATGAGGTCCTGCTTTTGATCACCAGCACTGCCAAAAAACAAAAATAAGTTTTAAAAAATGAAACAGAAAATCTTAAGTCTTGCATCATGACTGTATCCAAGTCATTGCTGCTATACGAATTAGTGAAGACACTGTCCAAATGGCAGGAGATCACATTTCCAAACTCAAAAGAAATTAGATTATGTAGAAAGTGTTCACTGTGAAGTAATCCTAATTTGAAAGAAATTATCACCTAAAAATTAACTAAGTTCCATGTGAATGTAAGATATTAATACTGACTTATTACAATGCTCCTTGAATTCAGTGTGATAGAAAGTCAAAGAAGTCTCAGTAGCTAGGAGAACATTGTGCTCTAATTGATATTTTTAATATATGGGAAAAGTGACACTAAAACCATGGTTCCTGGACTGGAGCAGAGGCTCAGCGGTTGGAGCACTTGCCTAGGATGTGTGAGGACCTAAGCTTGAACCCCAGCACCACATACACAACAAAGTGTTGGAGAAACAAAAGCCAGGTGGAAATATAAATAAAATTGATATTCTCCCTCTCTCTCTCTCTCTTAAAAAAAACAAGGAGCTGGAGCAGTAGCTTGGCGGTTACAGCACTTGCCCAGCATGCACAAGTACACAGGTTCAAACCCCAGCACCCACTTACACAACTAAGTGTCAGAGCAATGAAAGCCATGTGAAAAACTCAATAAAAATTGATTCTCTCTCCCTCTTTCTCTTTCTCCTCTCTTTTAAAAAAATTGATTCTGTCTCTCTCACACACACACTGTCCTTCTCTTTTTTTTTTAAATGCTTCTCTTAAAAAAAAAAAAAAGACATGTTTCCCAAAATACATCCCTATACCAAAGTCCAGTGAGTTGCCTTGGTTCAACACATCATGCCTAAAGCCCTTTTGGAGCTTCAACAGCATGTTATCCTATTAATGTGTCTTTAAAATTCTTCAGGAAAGAAACATGTTTAACTTTATTCATCATCATCTCCATATGTATGTAAACCACCAAATTTTTCTTTCAAGGAGTAGTTTAGAAAAATCTGTTTTAAAGTTAGTTTACAGTATGGTTCGCTTATACTTACCCATAAGTGGTCATTCAGAAAACCAAGGAATTCTAAGAATATAGTGTTAGATGGCTTTAAAATGTTTTTCTTAGGATAGTATCTGTAAATAAAGCTTGCACAAACAATCTTGGTAACATTCTGCAGTTTGTAAATGAATTTGCTACCTCACCATTAGATGGCAATGTGATCCAATTTATGTTACAGCCATAACAGCCTGTTAGTTCAAGAGGTATTTGAGTCTTCAAAGAACGCACATATGCTTAAATTCAACCATTTAGACATTCCTTAAACATTTATTGGGTACCTTTAAGTTAAAAGAACTCTGATGGGTGTTGGAGAAAAGGAAAATGAGACTGTAAAACAAACCTAAAAAAGCTCACCAAAAAATAAAATTCCTAGATTCCTAAGAAATGATATTCCATCAATTTCACAAACACTTCTCTGAGAAACAAAAGGAAGGTGACTGCATTAAACATTCACACTGATTTCATAGCACATTCTTATTTTTTAAACATGAAATACTTTATTTTGGGAGCGTGGAAGGGTACCAGGGATTGAACCCAATGCCTCCATACATGCTGGGCAAGATCTCTATCACTGAGCTACACCCCCAGACACTTAAAATGAAAAACTTTACATTTCAGATTTAAGAAAATATTCTGTGGGGCTGGAGCGGTGGCTCAGCGGTTTCGGCGCTTGCCTGGCAAGCACAAGGACCCGGGTTCAAACCCCAGCACCACGTACACAACAAAGTGTTGGAGTAACCAAGGCCATGTGAAAAACTAAATAAAGTTGTTTCTCTCTTTCTCTGTCTCTCTCACTGTCCCTCTCTCTTTAAAAAAAAAAAAAAGAAAAAGAAAATATTCTGTGTGAGAAACATTGTGCTAGACATGTATCTAAGGAATTATACCTGGCCCAAAAGACACAGGTCATGTGTACCCAGAAGTCAGTTTCCACTCAGGGAAGACATGCTCAGTCCTGGGGAGCTTCTGTGCTGATTCTCAGCTGCCCATCCTTACACAAGAGGTGGGTATAAGTTTGATCTTCCAAGAAGCAGGCTGGGAGGCAGAGACTGGCATAAGGAGGCTTAATGGGGAGTGCTCTTAGGAGCAGCACTTCTATGGGACTGAGAGAGGCAGGATTGAGCAGCAAAAAAAATTTAGCTGAAAAGCAATTGTAACAAAGCATAAGCCAATCCTCCACAACACTTCTGAGGTGAGTGAGATGGTCCTTCAGAGCTATCCTACATCAAAGCAAGGGGAGTAACTGGAGTGTTGGCACATGCCTTTAATCCCAGCTACTTGGGAAGCTGAAACAAGAGAATTACGAGTTCAAGGTCATCATCAGCAATTTTGCCTCAAAATAAAAAGGGCTAGCTCAGTGGTACAGCACCTCTGAATTTTGAGGGTAAAAAAAGAGAAAAAGGCACAGAGGATAGACCCCTATACTTCCATTGACACACCACTGGAAGCAGGGGGCATAATCATAGGTAAGCCAAGAGCAGAAGTCAAGGCTCTAGGGCAGAATCTGTTTCTATGCTCTTTCCAGCTTCTAGATGTTGACCATATTCCCTGTGACTCTTCTTCCATTATATTTTTCTGACCTCAACAAGAAAACTCTCTGCTTTGTTTTGGTGTGGGTTACTGGAGATTGAACCCAGGGGCACTTAACCACTGAACCACATCCCCAGCCCTTTTTATTTTTCATTTTGAGACAAGGTTTTGCAAAGTTGCTGAGGCTGGGTTTGAACTTGTGATCCTCCTGCTTCAGCCTTCTTGAGTTACTGGGACTACAAGTGTGTGCCACCACACCCAGTGGCAATCTCTGCTCTTAAGTACTATGTGATTAGTTGAATTGGAAGGAAGGTCTTGAAAGTCAGGACAATAAGGAGCCCTGAAAGGTTTTAAGAAACACAACAGTATAAATGATGTTTAGAAATGTTTACCTCAAAGCATACTTATAAAACAGAGAGGCAGGAAGAATGAAAGCTCAGACAACGAGGGAGTTGTTTCAGTCATCTAAGCATGAAATGTGGAAGGTTGTAAAAGTATGAATGGAAAGGAAAAGAATGTTCCTGGTATCCATCGCTAACTACCAAAAAACTTCATGATCTAAAGTAGCAATCATGTATTTTGCTCATGAATCTTCAACTGGGACAGGAATCAGAGATGATGACGCATCTCTGCTTAGTGTTTGGAGCTGGAACAGCAGGGCCTCACCAGGCATCCTTGCCTTCATGTGGTAGAGCCTGTGTGGTCTCTTCCTGAAATCGCCCAGGAGCAGCTGAATTTCTTACATGGCAACTGATTTTCCCGGTAATCAGTTTTCTTTGAGAGAAGTGGTTGATGCTTTGAAGGCTAGTCTGGCACAGTATCAATTTTTTAAAAAGAGATGGAAAGAGAGAGAAAAAGAGAGAGAATTTTATTTATGTTTTCATCTGGCCTTTGTTTCTCCAACACCTAGTAGTGTACATGGTGCTGGGGTTTGAACCTGGATCTGTGCACATGCCAGGCATGTGCTCCAACCACTGAGACACCACTCCAGCCCCACAGTACCTTTTAAAAAAAAAGAGAGAGAGAGAGAGAGGGACAGTGAGAGAGGCAGAGAAAGAGAGAAACAACTTTATTTAGTTTTCACATGGCCTTAGTTGCTCCAACACTTAGTTGTGTACGTGGTGCTGGGGTTTGAACCCGGGTCCTCGTGCTTGCCAGGCAAGCACCGAAACCGCTGAGCCACTGCTCCAGCCCCTCACAGTACCACTTTTGCTGTATTCCATTACTTATAGCAGTCAGAGAGCCCTCCTGATTCAAGAGAAGCCAAACTCCTCTCAATGGAAATAAGGTCAAAGAATTTGTGGCTGTCTTTAATCTGCTATGTAAATACATGAGATTTGGATGTTAAGAGTAAGAAAGAGGAAAACCAGAATGATTCCTAGATGTGAAGACTGGGTTGCTAAAAGATGGTCGCTACACGAATACAGAATACATGTGAGAGTATAAGGGATAACATGAGTTCTGTTGTGGATATATTGAGTTTCAGATATCTGTGGGAAATCCAAGTGATATCAAGGTAGCCAATGAATATAAAGACTGAGAGCTCATGAAAGATATTTGACCCCTAGATAATGAATTTGGAAATGGTCTTCAAAGTAGTGCTCTCCACTGTGGTGTGTTGCATACCACCATGTCATGACTAGTTGCACTTAGATAACAAGGAATCTTTTTTTCAGTAAAGTTTGTTTTTTTGTTTTGTTTTTTTAAAGAGAGAGGGACAGGGCCTAGAGCAGTGGCTCAGCAGTTTCAGCATTTGCCTCACATGCTCAGGGACATGGGTTTGTATCCCAGCACCACATACACAATGAAGTGTCTGGGCCACGAAACATAAAACTGATTCTCTCTTTAAAAAAAAAAAAGAGAGAGGGGCTGAAGCGGTGACTCGGTGGTTACGGTGCTTGCCTGGCATGCGCAAGTACACGGGTTCAAACCCCAGCAACCCACATACACAACTAAGTGTCAGAGCAACAAAAGCCATGTGAAAAACTCAATAAAAATTGATTCTCTGTCTCTTTCTCTCTCTCACTGTCCTCTCTTAAAAGAGAGAGAGAGAGAGAGACAGAAAATCAGTTTTATTTAGTTTTTCATGTAGTTTTCGTTGCCCTGACACTTAATTGTGTACATGGTGCTGGGGTTTGAACTCTGGTCCTCACGCATGACAGGTAAGTGCTGTAACTGCTGAGCCACCACTCCAGCACCCCAACAAGGAATTTTTAACTAATATTAGCTTGAAGTATTGAAGTCTGAAGTATTTGAGTCTTCAAAAAACATTCAAAAATAATAGCATTCAAGTTTAAATAATAAACTCACCATAGTTGAAATTTCACATAAGCTGGGGGAACTACAACTATGAAGGTGGGGGGAGAATGGAGGCAGGGAGGGTAGAGAGGGATCAAGGGGGTTATCAATGCAACTGGGAACTCTCAAATCCCATGAGAAGCCCAACTATACACAAGCAGTCAGAGAAACTCAGAAATTTTAAAAATTAATATTTGTGTATATGCTCTGTTCTATCTATAACATGAGGATAATGCAAAGGAGACAAGAGAGCAGGGAGCAGATGAAAAGAGGGAGATCCTGGACTAGGAACAGCCTTAACTTACTTTGTCAATATCCATGTATGCATGAATATGTAACAAGGATTCCTTCCAATATGTAAGATTATGTTGAGCAAATAAAAACAAAATTCTCAAATTTTGGTAATGAAAAAAAATAGCATTTTCACATTCAGTAGTATATAGTATTTTATTTGGTGAAAGATAAATGGTGGAATCACAGGTTAAAATTCTGATTTGGGGGCTGGAGAAGTGGCTCAGTGGTAGAGTGCTTGCCTGGCCAACTATGAACCCCAGCACCACACATATAACTAAGTGGAGGAAAAACAAAAACCAGATGAAAAAATAATAAATTAACTTCTCTCTAAAAAAAAAAAATCTGATTTAGGAAAAAAATGTTTTACATAATGCAGTATTTTCATTTGAGCAACATTAGTATCTTAACCATAAATACTGATTGTTCCTACAAGGAAGCACAATTCAGCTTTCTAAGACCTGATACTCCCCCTTAAAAGAGGGCTGTGGAAGTAACTCAGTGGTAAAGAGCTCGCTTAGCATGCGTGAGGTCCTGGGTTCAAGCACTACTTGACTACCTGCAGAATTTAACTAATTTAACTAATTCTTCCTCTTGGAAACACTCTCCCATCCCCCTGTGCTTTTCAATAGAAAAAGGAAAGGAAATAAGATTCTCTGAATGCCTGCCATGTGCTCTGTGTTGAAAGCACAAACTTTAGCATCACCAGACAGTTCTAGCTTGAATCCAGATCTGGGAAGCCCAGAGGTAAGGTATGCTTCCCAAGGTGGGGGGAGTGTTTCCAGGAGAAAGAATTAGTTAAATTCTGCAAGTGGTCAAGCAGTGCTTGATGGATATGGAAAATTACCAGAAGTCACTCATGAGCTAAACAGCAAACCCTCTACTCACTGCTTTGAAATCTACTGACTTGGGCCCTTATTGGAATTGACTCTGGGCCCTTATTAGAAAAATCACACTCTACTGAAACTCCTGTTTTAACCAGAAAACTTGAACCTTGACCCCCTTCCGGTCATTCCCTGTATATTTACCCCAAGCTGTAAGCAGCAGGTGGGTCCCAGACTTCACTGCCCTGCCCTTGCAGGTTTTTCCTGAATAAACCTGTGTTACTGTTGAACTGCCAGTTATCCTCTCTCTCTTTATTCCTTTCATTTCTCCTCTTTCCTTACATAATGGTGCCAAAGGATGGAAAGATGGAGCTCCTCCGCTCCCTCCTGTCTTCCTCCTTCCAATTCTGCCTTACTCTTTACTTTCCCTTCAGACAAGATTTGAGATTCAGAGCACCCTCCAAGTTTGATATAGCTAAAAGGCAGCTGGCTGGAGACCTGAAATCAACCCCCTCCAGGGGCAAGATTTTTGCAGCCTTATTGCCATGCTAATGGAGCAAGAGCTTTTCTGAGCTCTTTATTGGTATCCTCTGGAAACCTCATTCTTGTCTTTCCCTTCTTTCTGTCTGACTTAGACCTCCAGATCACAAATCTATTCTCCATTTTGTTCCCACAGGCAACACCAGTCATACTGATCATCTCACTGGAGAGGTAAGTCTCCGGGTCTCTGGCAGAGGCACTCAGCTAGAGGCTCCCTCATTTCCAGACCCCAGGATTCTCACTTTAGGATCAGAGTGGGGAATGCCCACTTGCTCTCAGGTGATCTGGCTCTGCCACTGGGTGGCAAGTGTCCGGTCCCAGCCGGCAGGAACTGGACAGCTCTCAATCGGTAGTTGACTGGGAATGAAGTAGACCCACTGGTCCTGAGTTCTCCAAGCGCTTTATTTTTCCCTCTCTCTCACTAGAGGCCTCCAAGCACTTCCTTCTCCACCGTCTCTCTTTTAGAGGCAAAGCCTTTACATACATCTCCTCTCACTAGAGGCTTTAACATCTCCTTCCTCTTCACCAGAGGCAAGGCTTTTTACATTTAGAGTTAAGCCTATTCACATTTTTTCCTCTTTGGAGTCCCCATTTCTACTGCCACACTAGAGTCCCTACTTTTACCACCACTCTGTTTCTACTGCCGAGGCTTTTCTTCTTCTTCTCTGCTGCTGCTTACTAGTGGCTACTACTTCTTCCCTGTGCTCCTGGTATTTATCTGTTACAACAACCAATAGGGATACAGTGCAAACACATTCAACCAATTGTAACAAATGAGTGGCCTAATGGCTTAGACATGCAGTCAGGCAATTTGCTAATTACTAGGGAAGATACAAGCCAGCTGGGCCTCTTACAGAGTTGTTCACCACTAATTCTTTTCTCTGATATCCGGCCAGGTGTCATGTTGGCCTTAGTCTCCAACATCTCCTTTTTTATTTTTTCTGAGAGGAGAAAGACAAACAGGTGACTGTGTCTGTCTTAGGTGTTTCCATTCACACCTCCCTTTCTTACCCATCATTGGAATAAGGTGCAGCGTAAGGCACCCTTCCTGTCTTAGGTTGATAAGGGGGTTGAAGGGACTTACCCATCATTGACTACCAGCTCCTTGAGGCTGAGCCATCCATATCGTTGCTGACTCGTGGTCATTAACTCTGAGGGCAGCATAAGCTTGCTCGATTCCTTCCGTGACTGAAAGCCTTTTTATCGCAAGACCAAGCACAAAACACACAATAATGATGATGCTAGCCATTCCTCCCCAAGACTTAGCCAGATTACTTAGGTAGCTAAAACTCAGTCCAGGAAGATTATAAATACACATAGACCCAATGTCCACCAAAATGTCCACTTGTTCTTGCAGTAGATCAACTCATTGGTTCACGGTCAAAAGTCCAATGTACAGGTGTTGATCCTGATTTGTGAAAGCCTCTGCAGCTGAACTGGATAAGGTATTCAAGGTATTTGCTGTCATCACAGTCACTGCTTGGGCTGCAGCAGTCGCAGCAGCTGCCGCCACAGATGCCGCCACCGCTACAGCAACCGCGGCTAAGATGTCAAAGTCTCTAATTATGCTGAAGCAGAACCGGCAGGTTTTCTTCCCTGATCTGTACCTTTCACATCTCCTTTTATCCTCCTCCCAAGGAAGCTACCAAAGGCTATGCAGATTTCAAGTTCTGAAAAAACAACTTAGGAACATCTATGGTAAGCACATTCCAACCCATCCTGAGTTTCTTTTGTATCAAAATTAACAAGCTTAATAAGGCACAACCTAGCAGCCCCTCCTGAAGAAACCCATACAAACAGCAACAAGATAACTCTGGGGCAGCTGATTGAATGGGGTAAAGGCCAGACCCCAACAATTCCCCCTTTTTATTTTAAAGTAGATAATTTTTGATGGTGAGATGTGCACGATCCACAATGCCTTGACCCTTTTAAAATTTGTATTCTGATACAATCCTAATGAAACATTTAATGTTCCCAATCACTTCAAACTTTTTATACCTTTCGCATATAGAATTACACCTGTTAGAATTTTAAGTCCTATCAACCTTGCTTTCTTTTCGTGAAGAGCCAGATCAAAGCGATCTTAAATTATCCTTTTAGTTTTTAACTTATAAAAGCATATTTAATAAACCCAAATATGTTACCTCATAGAAACTAAATCAAGATTACTCTAATTTACTTAACAATTAATGTTTGAACATATTGACTTTACAAATTCATCAGATGTCTCCTCTAACAAACATATTTACGGAGATTAATCCTATTTATGTTAAATCTACTTTACTCATTTTTTATTGTTAACTTAGATTATCCATGAATCCTCAGGATATTCAATATAAACCATCTTCTTTCTATTGAAGAAAAATCCTAGAAGTACTGAAATGAAACACTCAACATTTATAGAACATTCTATTGGTTAACCACCTAGAAAACAAATATGTGAGCTTAGTATTCTTAAACTCATCTTTATTTTTATGTCTAGATGATTTAGATTGAACCTCCCTTTATGTACTTAAGTCACGTGAATTAAAAGTCATTTGGATCCATTTTCTTTTCTTTTTCCTTTTTTAAACCTAATTTATGAGCGCTCATCTACAAGCCTATTTGGTACCATATTGAACACACATACAACATACATGAACACAAACACATAAGACAGATGTGCACACAAACAAGAAACAAATTTTAGATATCTTTAGATGTATAAAATAAGTTAATTCACTAGTAAAATTGAGCTCAAAATCCAAAAATAAAACTGCTGTACTCATTTTAAAAGAGCATACATAACACCTTTAGCATCAAAATTAGAGTTAGCCCGGACATTGGAGGAATGGGAGCAGGCAAAATACTAAAGAAAACCTATACTATATCTTTCCAATTTTCTTTTGTGTCCAAGTGGAGAAGAAGAGAAAACTCCTTATAAATCAGTGATTTTTGGTATTTTCCTATCAGCTTTCTAAAGCTGAGTCCAGTTCCCTGCAGTGGATATTGAAAAGATTATAGATGACAGATAAGGGTAAAGGAAGCACTTTTAGAAAGCCTTAAGGATGTTTATCCATTACTTTACTCTCCTGAACTATGAAAAATATACTCACCAAATTATACATAGCCATTAGTTTACACGTTTTGTGCCTCCGTTATTGTTTGCAAGACCTGTCTCGTCAGCCACTGCGGGATCCAAATAGGGTCCTGTTTGTCCTGCAGAAATACACAAACCACTCCTCTTCCCCATAACAGGACAGGATCAGGGCCCCTCCATTTGCCATCAAGAACATCCTTCCACATTACTGAAGGCTTTTGTTTGTGATTAGGATTCCAATGCCTATCACCAGCGGATTGGCCTTCAACATCCAAGGTTAAAAAATTTAAAGTAAGAAGAGCATTGGCTATTCTATCATGGGGAGAAATATTCCCATCTCCCCCTTTTTGTTTTTGTAACATGATTTTAAGAGTTTGGTGGGCTCGTTCAATAATGCTTGGCCTTGAGTATTGTATGGGATACTAGTTTTATGAGTTATAGAAAACCTAGTACAGAATGATTGAAAAGAAATAGAAGTATATGCAGGCCCATTATCAGTTTTTATTTGTTTAGGGATATCCAAAGAACTAAAGGCTCCAAGATAATGTTGTATTACATCTCTTGTTTTTTCACCAGCATGCAAAGATGCATACATGAACCCAGAAGCTGTATCAATGGAAACATGAATGTAGCGAAGTTTTCCAAACTCCGGATAATGAGTAACATCCATTTGCCAAATACGATCGGGCAAAAGTCCTCGGGGATTAATCCCAAGATAAGGTACAGGCAAAAATTGGGCACATCTATTACAGTTTTTAATAATGTCATGGGCTTGCTCACTGGTGATGTGAAACTTCATCCTAAGGGTCATACTGTTGACATGGAACTGTTCATGGAACTTAGAGGCTTGTTGCACCACTGTGAATATGAACGACTGCCTGGTGGTAACATCGGCGATGGAATTTCCTGAACTCAAAGGCCCAGGCTGCCACATTTGACCGGCGAAGCGGCAATAACAACAAGTACAAGCTTGTTGCTTGCTAAGATCTCTCGCGCGCTCTTTATTCAGGAAGTTGCACCGCTTATATATCAAAGGTAACCCAATCAGCAGGTTGTTGCTACGAGAAAGAAAACTCTGCTGCCCGCTCCTATTGGTTGTCTCTAGGTGGTCAGATATTGCAAGCATACAAACCAGGAACAGCACGAGGTCTGCTGACTGGGTTTGGCCAGCTGCCAGCCGCCATCTTAAAGCTGCCTGCGTGGCGTGGGCCCCCCGGGTGCCGCCCACCACACCAGGCAATCCTGTGTGTGCCCTAAGATGTCCTACAAACATAGGATGTTTTCTTTTCCAAAGCATGGATTGTATTTGTGAAAATATGGCAAAAGCAGGAGTTCGAGAGCTTATATAACCTACAGTCTCCAAAGGAGGGATGCTATTAGCTATATAAGCACTATCAGTATAAATATTGATAGATTCAGAAGTAAAGGAAGCAAGAGCCAAGATGAATGCCTGGAGCTCTACCAATTGAGCGGACTTGTGAGGTGTAAGTAGACACTCTGACTGTCCTTGGTATGAAATCGCAGCTGTACCAGAAGAAGAACCATCAGTAAAAACAGTGCGAGCTCCAGGGATAGGTGTAGAAAGAATCACTTTTGGAAAAATAACAGGATGTTTGGTGAAAAATGAAAGTAAAGGAGAGTTTGGCAGATGATTGTCAAAGGTGGTAGAAGTGCTACATCCAAGTACTGCCCGTGATTCATTATTAGTCAAAACATCTAATTGTGATTTAGAATAAGGCACAATAATAAAATCTGGATGTTTGCCTAAAATTTGAGTAGTTACGGTTATTCCCTGGCAAATGCGATGAGCTACTAGTTCGGGGTC
>PVKS010018243.1:16369-40576 GCA_004027875.1 Aplodontia rufa
AGAAGGTCCTTGAAGGATATCAAAAAGAGACAAAGGTAAAGAACAACGAATTCAGTTGATCTCTCCCAGCAATTTTTGAAAATCATTGAGTGTCTTTAAATTACTATAACACAATTGAATTTTTAGTGGTCATCTTGCTGTCAGTCAAAAGTTGAAATGGATCTGGGAGGGACTCTCTGTAAACTTCTCTGGGATTCCCAATAAAACTAGAAGAGTAGGAGAGGCAATATCTGAATATCTTTTTTTTATCTCAAGAAACACTATTTGAGTCTTTTAAATGTGTTTTTATATAAATTGTTGGTAAATGGTAAAAGGAGTTTAAGATTATTTTGTTTCTGGGTCTTCACCCAAAGCAAGATTATGAAGAGTTACAATTCTAACAGGTGTAATTCTATATACAAAGAGTATAAAAGGTTTCAGCTGCATTTGAATTAAAATACTGTAAATAGCACAAAATATCTGATTTTTATTAAGAGGGGCGATTGAAAAAGTCAGACATTTTATAAGGACTATGTCAAAATGCAGATTTAAGAAAGGGTCAGCAACTAGGAAAGAGATATAAAAGATTACAGGTACGGAAATATACTTTGATATAGAAATTAGAATGAAAGAAACGTTTCTGGATGAAAAAGTACAGAGTGTCTAAGTAAGTTGTAGAAGGTTTGTGAAGGGTAAATCTGGAATGTTTCTACTCTTGTTAAATCCATTTTGTATTTTTCTTGTAAAACTTTCCAACTGTTGACTTTTAATGTATTGCAGAAGTACTTCTTCTAGTAGAAAAACCTGAGTTAAGACATACCATCATCTACTGGACAGATAAAATATAATACTAACTTCAAGTACTGTTACTGACCAAAATTAAACAAAAGGGGCAACTATAAAACTGTACACATCAAAATGAAAGTCCAGTACTCCCACTCTAAGACTGGTGAAACTTGGGGCTCAGTGGTTGGAGTGCTTGCCTGGCATCCGTGAGAACCCAGGTTTGAACCCCAGCACCACATACACAATTAAGTGTCATAGAAACTAAGGCCAAATTAAAAAATAAATAAAATTGATTCTCTCTTTATCTTCCTCTCTCCCTCTCTTAAAAAAAATGACTGGTGAAACTGGCCTGCTGGATTTTTAATACCAAAACCAGAATATCAAAGTTCAGGAAATTAAAGGGTTAAGGGGAAAAAAATCAGTATTTTGGCCCTTGCCCTGTTTGGACAGCCCAAAATCAGAGAACAGTGGGAGTTCTCTAAACCAACCAGTGCACAGTCTGCAAAGAGGATGGTCACTGGAAAGGGAAATGTCCCTGATGCTTCCAAGGGAAGCCACGTATGATCAGCAAGACCCTGACCTATCCTGGTAGATGGCACCACTGATAGAGGAAGACTAAAGGAGTCAAGAGGCTCTTACACATCTCCGAGAGTAGCCTCCTGAGGAATCTCATCTGACCTAGAAATAGATAGGAAAAACAGTCAATTTTGACCAACTGGGTCTTAAATGCCTGGCAGGAGAGTTACACCCAAAGTACATTGATACATGGGCATTTAAAAGAAAGACTGATTTTTTTTTTTTAAGAGAGAGAGGGACAGCGAGAGAGAGAGAGGGAGAGAGAGAAAAAAGAGAATCGATTTTATTTAGTTTTTCATGTTTTTGTTGTTGTTGTTGTTGCTCTGACATTGTTGTGTTGTGGTGCTGGGGTTCAAAATTGGGTCCTCACACATGCCAGGCAAATGCCATAACTGCTGAGCCACCACTCCAACCCTGAAACTGATTCTTTTAATGTAAGTCAAAATGTATGCTTATGTCATTCCTCCCGCAAGTAAATAAAACTGGGAGATTATAAAGAAAGAGTTACAGAAGACACTACCAGAGTCATAAAGTCACTTTGAGATGTACAAATTTCCCTAATTTCCTATGTGTGTAAACTCAATCTGTTATTCACTGATATGATTATTTAGCTCTAATATTTAAAAAGCTACCTTATAGAAATCAGATGATATTCCCCAACTCAAGGGGACACATTATAAAAGTAAATGTGTTCCAAGCAACACTACTAATGTTTCTAAAGCTGTGAATGTCCTCCACATATGAGCAAATGACTTGTCAGACCACACCCTTAATGCCAATAACTATCGGTGTCATCAGCTAGCCTTTGAACAACTTTATTTAGCTTTTCACATGAACTCCGTTGCTCCAACACTCATTTGTGTACGTGGTGCTGGGGTTTGAACCCAGGTCCTCGTGCTTGCCAGGCAAGCGCCGAAACCGCTGAGCCACCGCTCCAGCCCCATCAGCTAACCTTTGAATACTATCTTCATGGTATTCAAAGGCTAGCTGATAACACTGATAGTTTTGTACTAATTGCTTGCAGAAAATAATGCTTCATTGCATTGTTTTACTATTTTAGCATGATTCCTCCCCCATGTACACCATGTCCAGTCACCCTGCCAACCACTACCATCATGGTCCTCTGGACTGCACAGGTGCACAAGATGACTAGAGTCCATTAAGTGCCAGATAGTCATGAAAATGTGACCCTCTGTGCAGCTTCCTCCCAACTTTTACCGAGGACCCCCAGATAGTCTTTCTGACTACCATAGCCAATGCCCACCACTAGCACAGAGAAGTCAGATCCGTCATTTCCCTTTTCCCCCAAAGGCAGTCAAGGACCTCTTCAGAGGGGAACTGAGGCAGGAGATATATTATCTGTAGGCAGATAGAAAATGGGGACCTCAAAGAATGGAATCTCACCCTCCCAGACTAAAACCCTAGGCCAAAACCTTTTTGTTTTTGGCTGCCTGGATGGAAGGACCCACTCACATATAGATGACCAACACCTATTCTTGGCATGAGCATCTTAACCAAATTCAATGCCTCCACTTGTTTTAACCCCCACCTTAGCTCCCCACACTCTTTTACCTCTTACGTCATTTTTCTTCCCAACATCCCTGAGGTGCCAACCACATTATGGAATATTTCCAGGCCCACCATGACCATCCACCACACTCCTGTTAAAACGTTCATACAAGACCCTGCCTCCAGCTAATGCAGATTATCTCCTATCACCTCTCTGGCTGCTTCAATTATAACCAGGGAATCTTTTTCCTAGTCAGAATTAATACTTATGGGACCAATCCAGAAGTTGTTGTCATATAAAAGAGGCAAACCTCACTGCCTCATCAGCTTTGTCCCCTTCCCCCACTCTGAGGGAAGTCTGCTCTTTTCCCTATGCTTTACTTTCTATGCTTTCTATAATAAAACTTGTCTACTACGCTTGCAAAAACAAAAGAATTAATACTTATGTCTGTTTACCCACTAACTAGATAAAACCTTGATATCCCTTTATAGTCTGGAATGATGAATATGGAAAAGTACCAGAAATCACTCACATGAGCCAAACAGCAAACACCCTGCTCACTGTTTCAAAATCTACTGACTTGGACTCTTATTGGAATCTATTTACTCTGGGCCCTTATCAGAAAAACCACACTGTACCAAAACTCCTGTTTTAACCAGAAAACTCAAGCTTTGCCCCCCTCCACATTCCCCAGGCTGTCAGCAGCAGGTGGGCCTCAGACTCCTCTGGGACCCCCTCTGCAGGTTTCTCCTGAATAAACTTGTTACTGTTGAGCCATTGCTCTCCACTCTCTTTACTTCCTTCACTCGCTCCTTTCCTTACAATACTTGCCCAGCATGCATAAGGTCCTGGGTTCAATCCTCCATACACAAATGCAACACACACACACAGAATTCACTATTACATATAGCAACATGGTATTGTTGGTAATCTTGAAAAAAGCAGTTGCAGTTGGACGCAAGGAGCCAAAACCTGATTAAAGCAGGTTTCAGTGAGAATGAGAGAACAGGAATTAGACAGAATGCTCTTAAAATTTTGCTGAGACGGTGGCTGGAGTGGTGGCTCAGCGGTTATGGTGCTTGCCCGGCATGTACAAGTACATGGGTTCAAACCCCAGCACCCATGTTCACAACTAAGTGTCAGAGCAACAAAATCCATGTGAAAAAGTCAATAAAAATTGATTGTTTCTCTCTCACTGTCCTTCAGTCTTTAAAAAAAATTTTTTTACAGAGGGTGGGAAGCAGAAATATGGGGTACTATAATGGATGTGCTGGGCACAGTGGTGTATGCCTGTAATCCCAGTGACTAGGGAGGCTGAGGCAGGAGGATCACAATTTCAAAGCCAGCCCCAGCAACTTAGTGAGACCCTAAGCAACTTATGAGACCCTATCTCAAAATAAAAAATGAAAAGGGCTGGGGATGTGGCTCAGTGGTCAAGTGCCCCTTGGTTCAATAAGAGAATAGAGGTCAAGTGAGGGCTTGTTTGTTATAGAGAAAAATTGGAATGTTTATACTTAGAAGAACAACTCAGTATAAAAGGAAATATTGAAGATATAGAAAGAGAAAAGAATTGCTGAGCAGATGTACTAAAGAAGAAGTAGAGCGGGTGTCTCCATAAACAGGGTCAGTTCACTATATAGCAACTAGAATGGATGGCAAAGCGTGTGGGTACAGATATTGGTACTGGGGAGATGTAGTGAAGTATGTTCTCTTTTGATTGCTTTACTTTTCTAAGTGAAAAAGCAAGCAGAAAGAAAAGATGAGAGAGGAAGGGTTGGCAGTTAGAGGAGTTATAAAATACTCAATTAGGGCAGTAAACAGACAAAGGAAATATAATGTGTTTGCTGGACAGCATTATGGACCCAATCAAGGCTCATAGTCCTTCCTGATGGAGTTAGAGGGGGCTATGTCAGTAAGGTGTATACTTTTCTCTAGTCCTGTTCAGCTACAAATTTGGATTGAATTGAAGTTGTAGTTTTTACTGGAATATGATGAAGAGTTAGGTAAGGGTGTAATTCAAAGGAATTTAAGTAGGACAAGAAGGAAACACTAATGCTGGGCACAGTAGCACAAGCTTGTAATCCCAAATGGATCGGAAATCTGAGCCAAGAGGATCCCAAATTCCAGGCCAGCCTCAGCAACTTTGCAAAGCTCTAAATAACTTGGTGAGACCCTGTCTCAAAATTATAAGTTTAATCTTAAAAACGGGTTAGGGATGTGGCTCAGAGATTAAGCATCCCTGAGTTCGATCTCTGAAGCCCCCCCACACACAAAAAAAAAGAAGAGGAAGGAGGAGGAGGGAGGAGGAGGAGGAGGAAACACCAAGGAAGGGAGAAATAGTGACAAGGTGATAGGACAGTGAATTGGAGGCAGAAGGAAGGAAATGCATTGCTGGAGCTGATGTCCTAAGGAGGTAAGGTCCTAAGGGGATGGTGATCAGAATAGGATGAGTGAACCTGAGAGTGGCAGAAACTGGTTGCAGTCACCGCTGATAAGGTTACACGGACGCTTAACATTGGCTATCATTAAGGGAGAGAAGGTTTTCCCACTGAACATCGCGCATCTACTCAGCAGGTTTAAACGGAACGCGCTGTTTCACTACACAAGCATACGCATTTACGGTTTCTCGGGAAAGGAAAGGCCAGCGCGAAAAAGTCTCTCTCCCCTTTCTCCCTCCACCCCACCTGTCACTGACAGGTGAAGAAAAAAGAGGCCGGGAGAAGATTTTCGGATGGGCACCTGACTGCGGAGGGGTGACCGCAAACTCGGGCTCTCGCAGAGGCACTGCAGGGCCGGGCCGCGGGAAAGGGGCCTCCGGTTGGCTCAGCTCAGCGGCCCGCCCGCGTCGGATTTTTAAAATGGAAACGAACCCTGACCCGCCCTGTTCCGAGGCCGCCGGGAAAGGGGTGCGGCCCTACGGACACCCCCAGCCCGCCGCCGGGAGATTTCGGCCGGGAGAAGCGGCCTACTCTGGGTCGACCCTCAAGCGCGGCGGGGAGAACCCGCAGCGACGGGCGGGACCCGCCTTTGTCCCCCACAGGCGGCTTCACCGGTCCGCCGCTCCGCCTGCCCCGCCCCCGGAAGTGACGACGGCTGCGCGGCCCGCCCGTGTCCCGTCGGGCCTCGCGGCTGCGGCGGGAAGATGGCGGCGGCGGGAGCCCTGGAACGGAGCTTCGTGGAGCTGAGCGGAGCCGAGCGCGAAAGACCAAGGCGCTTTCGGGAGTTCACAGTCTGCGACGTGGGTACGGAAGTGGCCAGCGAGGGCGCGATCCCATCCTTCCCCTCGGGGTCCCTGGGTCCGTGACCCTCCCGGTTCATCCTCCTACGTCCACATGCCTGTAGCCACTGGATCCGAGCTTCGTTGGTCTCTGACTTCTTCCTCCTTACCCCTTTTCCCTTTGTGTGAATTGTCAGCCCCTCACACTCTGCTTCCTCAGAGTCCTCAGTACCTGTCATCCTCAGGATACCACGTGTGCAGGCTGATCAGGTTCATTTTGCAGGGGCTGCAAATCCCGTGGCTGGAACGGTGAAATACAGCGAAAGCGCGGGGGGCTTCTACTATGGGGAAAGCGGCAAGTTGTTCGCCGTCACCAGGAACAGATTCATTCATTGGTAAGTGCTGTGTTCTGCAGACCCCACTGGAAGGTTGGGTTGTCTGGTGTGTGAAAATCCTTGGATGTTCCCATAGCGTCATTTCCAGCAAGCAGTAATCGACACTTGGGAAAAGAGAAAGACTATTTTCATTTAGTGTCAGAATAGGGGAAATTGGAAACACGGTTCTAGGAGAGGCACCCACCTGGCAGTAGTGAAATAGAATGTAGCTTAAGGGATAAAGCCCTGAAGACCAATTCTATAATCATGAGACCATTATTTTTTTTTTTTAAGAGAGAGAGGGACAATGAGAGAGAATCAACTTTAGTTTTTCATGTGACTTTGGTTGCTCCAACACTCCGTTGTGTAAATGGTGCTGGGGTTTGAACCCGTGCCCTCCCGCATGCCAGACAAGTGCTGTAACCACTGAGCTACTGCTCCAGCCCCCATAATGTTTTTATAGTCTTTGAAGCTTCATTCTATCATGCGTTTGAGGTTCTACATGTTAGGCATTGTACAATGTACTGGGATAAAATGATGAACAAAAACAGCTACTATTTTCATCATGCAAGATGTATGTATTTGTGGAAGAATAGGTGTAGACTCACCTTGTGTGCAGCAGTTTGGTAAAAGAAAAAGACATTAATGACCACAACATAGATATATAAAAACAGATTTTCATACTTGCTGTAGAGGAAAACTGTAAAGGCCATGAGAGGCCAATGGGAAGACTGAACATTGTTGGCACTGCAGGGAAGGATGTAGAAAGTCACAGATAAACTGAGATTTGAAGGATGAAAGGTTAGCCAGGCACTTCCAGGGGAGTGGGAAAGAGCAATTCAGCAAGCATGATCACTACATGCAGAAGCCATAAAGTGGAAAGAACTTGGCAGGTTTGAGGAACTGATCAAAATTCTGTATGCTGTAAGTGCAGTGGTAAAACAAAGTGATATGAGAAACACTGAGGCTAGAGAGGTGGGCAGGACTCAGACAATGAGAAACTCTCAGCCCACTTTTAAGAATTTTGGAATTTTAAAAACTTAATAACATGAACAAAACTTTACTTAAAAATGATCAGTTTAGAGCTGGGTACAGTAGTGCACAGCTGTGCACTGAGGCTGTGCCAGGAGGATCACAAGTTCAAGGCCAGCCTCAGCAACTTAGTGAGGCTCTAAGTGGCTTAGTGAGACCCTGTCTCAAAGTAAAAAGGACTAGGGATGTAGCTCAGTGGTTAAGCAACCTTGGGTTAATCCCCAGCACCAAAAATAAAAGTAAAACAGAGCCATACAAATTGTTTTATGTATCACTAAGAAATATAAAATAGAAAGGATAACAAGAGGCCAGACTCTGCAACTGAGTGAACAGAGAATAAGTAATAAGAAAGAAAGAGGTAGCCAAGGGCCAGATTAAGGCTTGGTTATTTTTTAAGTCTTTGACTTTTTCTCTGATATAGGAGGAAGCCATTGGAGTGTTTGTGTATTTATTTTATTTTATTTTTTTAAGAGAGAAAGGGACTGTGAGAGAGAGAGAACCAATTTTATTTAGTCTTTCATTTGGCTTTTGTTGCTCTAACACTTTGTTGTGTACGTAGTGCTGGGGTTTGAAACAACGTCCCTGAAGCACTGAAACCGCTGAGCCACCACTCCAGCCCTCCATTGTGGTGTTTTAAATGGAGGAGTGTCACCATCTGAGTTGTATTTTTATTTTTTATTTGTTTAGAGAGAGAGGGAGAGAAAGAATCAATTTTATTTAGTTTTTCACGTGGTTTTCATTGCATACATGGTGCTGGAATTTGAACCGACGTCCTTGTGCATACCAAGCAAGTGCTATAACTGCTGAGTCACCACTTCAGCCCCCTAAGTTGTATTTTTAAAAGATTGTTGTGGGGGCTAGAGCAGTGGCTCAGTGGTTTCGGCACATGTAGGCACAAGGACCCGGTTCAACCCCATTACCACGTATACAATGTGTTGAGCAACGAAAGCCAGATGAAAAACTAAATCAAATTGATTCTCTCTTTCTCTCTCTCAAAAAAAAAAATTGTGGCTACTGTGCTGAAAAGAGAATAGGAAAAGGGGAAAGGTGGTAGTATGGAGAGAGAATCCCGATAAGAGATGATAGTCACTCAGAGCAGGGTGGTGGTGGTAGAGTCTATGAGCAGTGTTGATTGGGATATGTTGTCAAGGTGATTTCTTAGAATTCATTATTGCATTAGATACAGGGTATACCCCAGATTTTTGGCTAGAGCAATTGGACATTTTAGAGATTCCTCCAATTGAATTGAAAAAGAGTGTAGGTAAAGTGCAACAAGTGGATTTTTTTTAATCTCTTGCCCCCTGTATCCCTAGTTTGGTGGGTCTGGGAATTCTCTTTTGGACAGTTTGAAATGCCTTGTAGACATCCAAGAAAAAATGTTGGGGCAATAGAGTTCCATGGAGGGATTGGATTAAAGATACACATTTGGAAATTGTTATTATTTGATGCCACTTAAAGCTTTATGAGTGAGCTCACCTAGAGAGTGAATAAATCAGGGTTTTTTTGTTTTGTTTTGTTTTGTTTTGTTTTGTTTAGAAAGAGAGAAACAACTTTATTTCGTTTTTCACATGGCCTTAGTTGCTCCAACACTTAGTTGTGTACGTGGTGCTGGGGTTTGAACCCGGGTCCTTGTGCTTGCCAGGCAAGCGCCGAAACCGCTGAGCCACCGCTCCAGCCCTAAATCAGGGTTTCTGAGCCTCTAAAATATTGGCATTTGGGGCTTAAAGGTAAGTGTAGGATGTTGAGCATTATCCCTGGCCTCTGTCTACTACAAACCTTTAATATGCCCTGTCTCATTGTCACTCTCCCCAGTTGTAACAGCTGTGTCTCTGGATAATGCTCAGTTCTTGGGATTGCCGTAGACTCAGCCTCAGTTGAGAATATTTATGTAGGAAAAGTCTGAGTCCTGACCCCAGCAGCATTCCAACACGATCAGGAACCAGTAAAAGAGAGTAGCTGCTGAGGTGAGAGTCAGGGACTGAAGTCCCATGGGAGGCTGAGGCAGGAGGATTTCAAGTTTTGGGACCACTTGCAACTTAGTGAGACCCTGTTTTCAAAATAAAAAAGGGATGTAGCTCAGTGGTAGAGTGCCCCTGGGTTCAATCTCCAGCGCAAAAAAAAAAGTGATGTCCCAGAAGCAAAGAAATATATTTAAAGAAGGAGAGTGAAGAGCTGTCAAGTGCTACCTGATTCAGGTGTGAAGAGAAAGGAAAATTGACCTTTGCATTGTGGAGATTTTGGTGACCTAGCTGGGAACTGCTCCAATAAGAGGGCAGAAGCTTGAGTGGAGTGGGTATGGAACATGCTCTGAATTCTTTCAAGGACCATGCTTTAAGAGAAGCATAGAAATCAAGTGGTAGCTGTAGGATGATGGAAACATCTAGAGAAAGTGTGATAAATTTATATGCAGTTGAGAGTGATCTAGTAACTAATGGTTACTAGGCCAAGAGAAGGTGAATGAAGTATTAGAAAAAAGTGTGGTTATTAATCATGGCAGGACTAATATGATAGAGAGTAACAATGAGCTAGGGTCTAAAGCCTTCAAGAAATGGGATCTGTAGATAACGACAGTGAATAGGAGTGGTGGGTGTTAACTGAACCTGTAAGCTTCAGAGCTGAGTGATTCAGGTTGGGAGGGAGGACAGTGGCCTACTAAAGTGCCTGTGGGAATGAGTAGGACATTGTGTCTAGCCTTGAGGCTCCACTACCAGGAAGGAGGTAAAGAAAGTGGCCACCATTAAGAGAGCTCTGGGGGTATATGTCCTCAGGGGAGATTCAGGACCCGACTTTAGCTATAAGGCAGGAAAGTGCAGGGATTGCTTCAGAGATGAGATTGAAGACAAAGGAAGTTTTGCTAGTGGCGAATTATGAGTTATGAGATCATGTATCTTCGGGAGTGGATAAGATGTGCCTCTGGAGAATGTATACAGATAGTCGAAATGACACAGGATTGGGCTTTTAGGAAATTTAGCATGTAGGAGTAAAATAAGTGATCAGGAGGGGCTGGAGCGGTAGCTCAGAGGTTTCAGAGCTTGCCTCACATACACAGGGATGCAGGTTCAAACCCCAGCACCACATATACAATGAAGTGTCCAAACAACGAAAGCCACATGAAAAACTAAATAAAATTGATTCTTTCTCTCTCTCTTCTTCTCAGTGTTCCTCTCTCTCTAAAAATTAAATGGCTGGAGTAGTGGCTTGCCGGTTACGGCACTTGCCCTGCATGTGTGAGTACGCAAGTTCAAACCCCAGCACCATGCGCACAGCGTGGTCTCGGAGCAAGAAAAGACCATTTGAAAAACAAAAATAAAAATTGTTTCTCTCTTTCTCTCTCTCACTGTCCCTCTCTCTTTAAAAAATAAATAAATAAATAAATTTTAAGAATTAAAAACAAATAAATAAGTAATCAGGAAAGGGAATGGTTAAGGAAGTAGGAAGAAAACTAGGGGAGAGTAGTATCATGAAAGTTGAGAAAAAAAGACTGTTTTAAGATGGAGGACATGGTTAAGTATGTAGAAAGCTGCTAAGAAATCAAGTAAGAGAAAAGAGTGAAATTGATTGGAAATGATAAAGTTACCGTGGTAAGAAGAGGGTGCAGTGGGCTGGAGCAGCAGCTCAGCAGTATTGTGCTTGCCTGACATGTGTGAGGAACTGGGTTCAAACCCCAGCACCACATACACAACTAAGTGTTGGAGCAATGAAAACTAAAGAAAATTGATTCTCTCTTTCTCTTTCACTTTATTTAAAAAAAAAAAAAAAAGCAGAGGGTGCAGAACAAAAGCCAAATTTAAGAGTATGAGAACAGGGGGATGATTGCCTAGGATACTGGGTGGCATAGGGCGGGGGAGGGCTTAGGAAGGATATCTAGGAGACTGGAGGGTGGGAATATGGGGGATTCATCTCAGAAAGAGATCTCCGATCTCCACGAGATATCCATTTAATTCAGGGGGTCCTCTGGGGGAAACAGCAACGTGGGGAACCCAAGTTGGGCATCCATGACATGGCATTAACCTTGGATAACTAAGTATATATACATTTGTTCTTGAATGTTTGACAATGTTTCCCCCTCAATTGTAACTCCATATTCATTTCATAAAAATTTTTTTTTAAAAATTAAAAAAAAAAGTATGAGAGAGGTGAGAAAAGAGAGAAAGTTTGACTCTGGAGAGGAATGGACAGTACCTGGTAGACTGGGGAGAGAGGGAAGGTGGGAATGGGGTGAAAGAAAGAAGTCCAGGGAAGAGTACATTTGATTGTCAAAGGAAGGCTCTAAAAAAGACAGATGCAGGTGGGATATATTTGAGAAAGTCAAAGATTACCCCCTTCTGCCACCATACTGGGGATTGATCCCAGTGACTTACATGTGCTAGTGCCAGAGACTGGCTTCTAGTTGCTGGAAGGAGACTTTTTTTTTTTTTTTTGGAGGCGGGGAGGATGCACAAAGGTAGATAAATTGATGATGGGAAGTTAGGGCTTCCCAGTATGGTGCTGTCTCTGGTTTCGTGGCAGAGAAGCACCTGGTGGAGGCTGCCCTGAGTCCTAGCATAGCTCTGGCTTTGTTTTAGCACAGTATGTGCTATCACTACTTCAGGCCTGTGACACACTGTGAGTTGTTCTTTGTCCACTTTTAAGATTTTTTTGTAAGGATTGGTAGATTAAAAAATATAAATATAATATAAAAATACTCTTATATTTTTCTTGTCCCTACTTTGAGCTATGCTTTCCACTGAGTTATATATCTGTTCTTAAGGACCAATAGATTTTTTTTTTTAAGAAAGAAGGACAGTAAGAGAGAGAGAGAGACAGAATCAGATTTTTATTTAGTTTTTCATGTGGCTTTCGTTGCTCTGACACTTTGTTTTGTACCTAGTGCTGGGGTTCGAACCCACATACACACACATACCAGGCAAGCGCCGTAACTGCCCAAGCCACCGCTCCAGCCCAGGACCAATACATTTTTAAATTCCTTTAGCTCTATGAAGAGAAAAATCTGGCTTCATTTATAGGGTGATTTTTTTTTTCTTTTCTCAGTTATGGGTAAAATGAAACAGCTGAGTCAGAAGCAATCCCCAGATTTTTTTTTTTTTTAAGAAAATCAACTTTATTTAGTTTTTCATCTGGCCATTGTTTTTCCGACACTTAGTTGTGTATGTGGTGCTAGATTTTGAACCCAGTCCTCACGCATTCCAGGCAAGCACTCCAACTACTGAGCCCCAGCTCCAGCCCAACAACCCCCAAATTTATGTCTACTGAAGATGACAGTCCCAGGAATAAGAGCTGAGTTTTAGTAAAAGAAGGATTCATGGAAGGATTCTTTTAGGGTAGGATCTGTGCTGTTATTATTCAAGGGAACAAGCTAAAAAGGAAAGAAGAAAGCTTTAGAGAGGTACTTGGAAAAAGGAAGTTAATTTAATTGGAGAAAGAAAATGAAGGGAATTTGAGATGGTGAGTCCTGAAAAAATATTTTGTGGTCAGAACAATTTTAATAAAAAAGATTAGCTGGGCACAGTGGTGCACACCTATGATCCCAGCAGCTTAGGAAGGTGAGGCAGGAGGATCGTGAGTTCTAGGCCAGCCTTAGCAACCTACCCAAAAAAAGAACATATTTGCTTGTAAGGAGAAGAAGGTATAAAACTAGGAGCCAGAAGCTAATGAAAATAAACTAGTTAATTAAATTTGAATTTAAATTTTGATTTTTTTTTCCCCTGCAAGAAAGGGTCCATTTCATCATTCTGAGGCTGTTGTAGCAACAAGAGGTAGAATAGCCTTTAACAGTCACTGGTGCTACTGAGCAAAGGGCACTAAGGATAGAGCTGCAGGATATTTGCCTGTCTATATCTGGGGGATTGGTTCCAGGAACTCTGTAGATGCTTTCATCCCTTACAAAAAATAGCATAGTATTTGCATATAGTTTATACTCCTGAATACTTTAAATCATCTCTGGATCACTCATGATACCTAATACAATGGAAACGCTATATAAATAATTACTACACTGCATTGTTTAGGGAATGATGACAAGCGGGGGAAAGATATGTGCATACTCTGTACAGATGGCAGGGCTCCCCCACAAAAAAATATTTTCAGTTCATGGTTGTTTGAATCTGCAGATGCAGAGCCCACAGATAGGGAAGGACAGCTGAATCCCATAGGGGTGACCAGTTTGTAGAGCTGGAAAGGAAGGAGCAAAGTCAGGAGGAGGAAAGCAGTAGGATTTGACAGATCATATGTGTTAGTCAGCTTTCCATCACTGTAAATGCCTGAGATTATCAACTTGTAAAGAAAAAAGGTTTACTTTGGCTCACACTTTTAAAGTTCCAGTCCAGGATCAACTGGCTTTGTTGCTTTTGGGCCCATGGCATGGCAGCACATCACGGCAGGAACCTGTGATGGTGCAAAACTGCTCACCAGTGGTTAGGATGCAGAAGAGAAAGAGAGGGGTGCTGGATCCCACTATTTCCTTCAAGGGTTTGCACCCAGGGACCCTGAGATTTCCCACTGGTCTCACCCATTAGAAATAAACAAGTGATCAGAGGTGCGTAAGCAAGGCAGAAATTGTACTCCCATGAGAGGGTGGGCTTCAAGAGGATGTTCTAAAGGGGACACATGCACAAAGGAAATCCACGAGTATTTATCCCCAGTCTGATGTAATCCTGCCCTTCACTCCAATTGGAGGAGCTTAGGGATAACAGTCTACATGATGGGCTAAGATTGGATGGGCCCAGCTACACAAAGTAGGTAGGCAGGGTATAGAAAGTCAAAGAAAATAAGCAGGCTACAGGAAGTGGGTGGCACAGGTGTAAGGAGACACGCATTGGGGAGTTTTAAGCATGGCTTCCTCCTAGCCTCCTGATTCCCTGACTTGAGATGACTTCCTTTCATATGGGACCCTTAAGGCTACATTCTGAAAATGGACTCTCAGGCTTCCTATTTCTCACACACCTCATAGAGGTTCTCCTGCCTCACAGTAGTGGCTCCCTGGGGACCAAGCCTTCAACATATGTGTCTTTGGAAGAGATTCAAGATCCAAATCAGCAGTGGGCTGGAGCAGTGGCTCAGCAGTTATGGCACTTACCTGGCATGTGCAAGTACCCAGGTTCAAACCCCAGCACCACATATACAACCAAGTGTCCAAGCAATGAAAACCACATGAAAAACTAAATAAAATTGATTCTGTTTCTGTCTCTGTCTATCTCTCTGTCTCTGGCTTTGTCTCTTTCTCTTTAAAAAAAAAAATCACACATGCCAAATGAAGGACATTGACCATATGCTAGTGATGTTTAAAGATGATGTATATGTAGAAGTTAAAAGAAAGAAATGTCTTCTTTAGAATAAGGTGGTATGACAGCAGCTTTGTTTGATAGATACAAAGCGAGGCACAGGCAGTGGAGGGTTGTGTGTATTAACCTGAATTTAAAACACTCAGTGCCTTAGACAAAATAATTTGTCTTCTGTGTTGTAACTTGAATTTGAATAAAACTTTTTTCCTTCAGGTGTATATGCATTTTATCAAAAACAAACATTTATCAAATGCTGGCTCTGTCCCAGGCACTGTCGTGTGCAGTGTCCAACTGCACATCATGACAGATATCTTTATACTACAGACCTTCCCATTGTTTTTTTTTGTTTGTTTGTTTTGTTTTTGTTTTTGTTTTTTGTGAGAGGGAAAGAGAGAATCAGTTTTATTCAGTTTTTCATGTGGCTTTCATTGGTGGGACACTTGGTTGTGTACGTTGTGCTAGGGTTTGAATTCGTGTACTTATACATGCTAAGCAAGAACTGTAACCCCTGAGCCACTGCTCCAGTCCCCCTATTGTTTATTAATAAGCAGACTTTTTTTTTTTTTTTTTTAAGAGAAAGAATCAGTTTTATTTGGTTTTTCATCTGGTCTTTGCTTCCCTGACACTTAGTTGTGTATGTGGTGCTGGGGTTTGAACCTGGGTCCTCGCCCATGCCAGGAAAGCATGAGCCACTGAGCTCCAGGTGAGCCACTGCTCCAGCCCTAGCAAACTCTTTTTTCAGGAATAAATCAGAAACAAAACTAGCGGATATATTTAACATGCAGTTATAATTATATTTTTAATTTTCTTTAATAAATACTAGCTAAATGCAGTAGTGCTCACCTATAATCTCAGATATTTGGGAGGCTGAGGCAAGAGGACTGCAAGTTCTCCAGACAAAATGGCACACTCCTGTAATTCCTAGCAACTTGGCGAGGTCCTCAGCAATCTAGTGAGACTTTATCACAAAAAAGTTATAAAAGCACTGGGGAGGTGCTGGAGCGGTGGATCAGAGGTTAATGGCACTTGCCCAACATGTGTGAGTACACAGGTTCAAACCCCAGCACCCACGTACGCAACTAAGTGTTAGAGCAACGAAAGCCATGTGAAAAACTCAATAAAAAATTGATTCTCTCTCTCTCTCTCTCACTCTCACTGTCCTTCTCTCCTTAAAAAAAAAAAAAAAAGAGTGGGGATATAACTCAGTGGTAAAGCACCCCTAGGTTTGATCCCCAGTACCAGGAAAAAAGTGTTCATAGATTCGAGGCCAGCCTAGGCAATTTAGTGAAACCCTATCTCAAGATAAAAAATAAAAAGGGCTGGGGATATGTAGCTAGTGGTAGAGCACTCCTGAGTTAAATCCCTAGTAAACACCTCCATCAGAAAATATTACTCTCCTTTATAATGGCAAAAAACCATAAAATCGCTATTAAACTGGGCATGGTGCCACATGTTTGTAATCCCAGCAACTCAGGAGGCTGAGGCAGGAAGATCACAAGTTCCAGTTGCAGGCCAACCTGAGTAATCTAGTAAGGTCGTAAGCAACTTAGTAAGACCTTTACTCAAAATAAAAAGAATAAAAAAGGATTAGGGATATGGCTCAGTGGTATAGCACCTCTGGATTCAATCCCAGTATCAAATAATAATAATTTGCTATTTTTATCATGCTGTTGCATATTAAGGAGTATTAGAAAAGGAAAATACCACAAATATGATGTGGGTTTCATTTGATGCTGTAGTGTATCTAGAAGACACATTCTACTGTAAGTAATAGGAGGGGTTGTGTGGTGTTAATTTTCGTTATAGTAGAGTTTAATTGCATTGCATATTTAGACGGATGGGCTGTCAGGTTTGGATATGCCTTCATTTAGCAGCCATGAGATTTTAATTGTGTTATGCTGTATTTTAATATGTAAGTGATATGAATTCATTTACCCAAAATTTTCAGATTTGAAGCATTCGCTTGGACTTTATATGTGTGTATAAATGTGTATATAAACATATGCAAAGTTATATATATTTATGTATTTTAGTGCATCAGTCATTGAGAATGGAAAGCATAAACTTTTTTTGAAACTGTCTTTTTTTTCCACAGGAAGATCTCCACGGATACATTGGAGCTGGTGGAGGAGTCACTGGACGTAAATCTGTTAAATAATGCAGTTCGCCTAAAATTCCAGAATTGCAGCATTTTACCTGGAGGGATTTATGTCTCTGAGACGCAGAATCATGTGATAATCTTAATATTAACCAATCAAACAGTGCACAGGTTACTTTTACCACACCCTTCCCGGATGTATAGAAGTGTAAGTTGGTGGGGTCTTTAATTTCCCATATTATTCTAGTTTTCCCAAATTCAGTCCTGGAACAATATTCTTGGTAATTGAAGGGAATGTGGATTCCATGTTAGTTCTTTTTTTTTTTTTTTTTTTTAAGTGAGACAGAGAAAAGTGGGACAGTGAGAGACAGAGAAAGAGAGAAACAACTTTATTAACAACTTTATTTAGTTTTTCACATGGCCGTCGTTGCTCCAACACTTAGTTGTGTATGTGGTGCTGGGGTTTGAACCCGGGTTCTCGTGCTTGCCAGGCAAGTGCCAAAACCTCTGAGCCACCGCTCCAGCCCCATCCATGTTAGTTCTTAACAAGAATAATTTGGTAGTTATTATTTTAATGATCGGACACCATTTTAAGTTGACAAAAGAGTTTTCTTTAAAAAGAATAGCTTTCACCAGGCATAGTGGTACATGCCTGTAATCCCAGGGACTTGGGGACTTGGGAGACTGAGGCAGGAGGATAGTGAGTTCAAAGCTGCTCAGCAGCTTAGCAAGGCCTAAGCAAAAAAATAAAAGCTTTGTTTGTTGGGATTTGGCTCAAAGATTAAGCACCCCTGGGTTCAATCCCTAGTACCAAAAAAAAAAAAATAGCTTTCTTCTGAATCTTAATTTTTTTTTAATTTTGAAAGCGTTTTTAGTAATTGAGAAGAAGTATGCAAAATTCAGATTATTTTGATTTTAAAAGATTTTTCTTTTTCATTACTCCACAGGATTTGGTAATTGAAAATCAGCTGCAGTCAGTATTCACTGACATTGGAAAAGTTGATTTCAGGGATCCTTGCAACTATCAATTAATTCCAGCACTACCTGGACTATCCCCTAATTCTACCACCTCAGCAGCCTGGCTTAGCAGTGATGGGGAAGCACTGTTTGCTCTGCCATCTGCTTCTGGGGGCATCTTTGTTCTTAAACTACCTCCTTATGACATACCTGGTAAGAATGGGAACTGAGTATGGATTTAACGTTAATCAAGAAATATTGGGGCTAGGGAGCTCAGTGGGAGAGTGCCCTGGATTCAGTCCTCAGTACTGAATATATATATATATATATATATACAGAGAAAGAAAGAGAGAGAGAGAGAGAGGGGCGGGGGAGGGAGAGAGAGAGAGAAAGAAAATAAAAAGAGGTATTGTCATTAAAACAGACCTTAGACCAAGTGTGGTGGTGCACACCTGTAATCCTAGTGACTTAGGAAGCTGAAGCAGGAGGATCACAATTTGAGTACAGCTCTGCAGTTTAACAAGACCCTACCTCCAAATTTTTAAAGAGGGGTTAGGAATGTAGCTCAGTGGTGGAGTACCCCTGGGTTGAGTTTCCAGTGCCTGAGGGGGCAGCAAACAGATCCTTAGAAGTTCAACACCATCATCAGCAGAGAAATTGCTTCTATACCGCCCGTGCATAGGTCATTCTTCATTGCTTGCCTAATGAGTTCCTAACACTTACCTTTTTTTGATGGGGGAAGGGGTACTGGGGATTGAACCCTTAACCACTGAGTCACATCATCAGCCTGTTTTATTTTGAGACAGGGTCTTGCTAAGTTGCTGAGGCTGGCTTTGAACTTGTGACCCTCCTGGTTCAGCCTCCCAAGCCATCGGGATCACAGGTGTGCACCACCATGCTCTGCACTGACACTTTGCTTTTATACAAGGGCTTTTAGACAGTAGGCAAGGAAATTTAGCATATTGGATTACAGAAAACAGGTAAATATAAGACAGCTATTCTAAGTCCTATAGTAGAGATGAGTTGATTAGTTGTCCACCCTTAGATTGAGGATTTAAAATTAAAATTAATTTAGTGGAACAAAGTTTGTCTACTGATACCTAAGCCACCAGTATCTCTTGCCTGGAGTATTGTCTTATCCAGTTTCTGCTTACCCCTCTTTCAGGAGTTGGTTGATTCATGTCACTGCACTACTGAAAGTCCAATGAGGGGGGTGCTTTACCTCACTTTGAATAAACTCAGAATCCTTAGATTGACTTACCGTGCCCTTTGCTGTCATTCTAACCTCATCTCTTCATGCTTTCCCCTTATCTCTGCACTAGCCACCTGCCTTCTTGTTACTCCTTAAACATACAAGGCATACTTGGGGCATTTGCCTGGGATATCCAGCTACCAGTTTGGTCATTCCCTCAACTCCTTTAGGCCTCTGTGAGGCCTTCCCTCACCACCATTTTGTTTGTTTGTTTGTTTTTAAAGAGGAGGGGCTGGAGCGGTGGCTCAGTGGTTACAGAGCTTGCCTGACATGCACAGGAACTGGAGTTTGAACCCCAGCACCATGTATACAACTAAGTGTCAGCAACGAAGGCTACATGGAAAAACTAAATAAAACTGATTCATTTTCCTTCCCTCCCTCTCCCTCTCTCTCTTTTCTCTCCTATCACTGTCCCTCTCTCTTTAAAAAAAAAAAAAAAAAAAGAGAGGAGGACAGTGAGAGAATCAATTTTATTTAGTTTTTCATGTGACATTTGTTGCTCCGACACTTCGTGGTGTGCGCAGAGCTGTGGTTTGAACCTGCATACTTGTGCATGCCAGGCAAGCACTGCAATTGCTGTAAAACACTGAGCCACTGCTCCACCCCCCCCACCCAGTCACTGTTTTTAAAATTCAAACACTCTTCCCCAGGTATACGCACCCCAGCACTCTCTATATTCTTCATGTTTCATTTTTCTGCTTCTACCCTCCAGTGAAATATAACTTCCGTGATCCGTGAGGATAGTTATTTATTTTGTTTTCTGCTCTGTCTCTGGCACCTAGAAATACCTGGCACATGAAAGGCACCCAGTGATTGTTTTAGAAAGAATGAAATGATTCTGCTGAGTAGCAGTACAGGTTATTGTTCGTAAATGGCAAAACATTTCTAAAGATAAGGTTAGAGTGGCAGCAGGGGGGCACTGTAAGCAAAACTCAACAAAACATTTTAGGAATTAAAATCTGTTTTTGCCAGGTGTGGTGGCGCACACCTGTAATTCTAGCAGCTCAAGGGACTGAGGCAAGAGGATCCCAAGTTCAAAGCCAGCCTTAGCAACCTATCAAGGCCTTGTCTCAAAAAATAAAAAATGAGAGGAGGGCTGGATATGTGGCTCAGTGGTTAAGCGCCCCTGGGTTCAATCTCCAGTACCCAAAAATTTAAAAATCTATTTTTATTGATGCAGTAATGATTCATTATATTTTAGGATGATATGTGTGAAAAGGTGCATCGTAAAACTTTTGTTAGTACAGAAATGTAAAAGCCTATCACCTGTTACAAAGACCTGGTTTGGTTTCATCATTCTTGCAGGGGTAGTGTCAGTTGTGGAACTAAAGCAGAGTTCAGTGATGCAGCGATTGCTCACAGGGTGGATGCCAACAGCTATCAGGTAAGTGGTGTCTGGCATGTAAATGAGAGGGCCTGAGAATGTAATGTTTCTGTGCTGGTCAGCACCTGCTAGTACTTATGTTCTTACTCCAAGGCACACACCACCCTGAAGAGAAGAATCTGCATTCTGTCTCATTCTATCTAAGGAAAATCAGAATCCAGAGACTCTTTCGTCTGTGATTGAACCTTGACAGCAGAAACTAGCTATTCACAGTACCCCGTTGGTTGCTGTTCCCTGACTTAACCAAAATCAATTTTGTACAACATCGCTAAAGTAGAAAGTTTTTTTCTTCTTCTTTTTTTCTTTCTTTTTCCTTTTTTTTTTTTTTTTTTTTTTTTTGAGGAGAGTCAATTTTATGATTTTTTCATCTGGCTTTTGTTCCTCTGACAGTTTTGTACATGGTGCTGGGGTTTGAGCCTGGGTCCTCGCACATGCCAGGCAAGCACTCCATCTGCTGTACCACTGTGGCTCCAGCACTAAAGTAAAAAGTTTTCAGTGGTTACACTGAAATAATATAAAAGGAAATAGTTTTCCATTGTTATATAGAGCCCTTTAACATTTACCGTAGTGATAAGTATAAGCCAAACAGAAATAGTTGTTTCATTACAGCATGTAGACTCTTGCATCTTCTGCCAAGAGTGTGCATTTATAATTTTATTATCTCTTGATTTGCAAATTCTAATGATAAGATTATTTGCAACAGCAAAATTCTAAAATTTGGCCTCCTATTTTTAGGGGTGATCAGGGGCCTTCAGATCGTGCACTCAGTCTTGCTGTTCATTGTGTGGATCATGATGCCTTCATCTTTGCCCTGTGTCAGGATCACAAACTACGAATGTGGTCTTATAAGGTAAATACTACATCTGCAATTACCATTAGTTAAAATAGGATTGTGAATTAGGAGAGAACTGGAAAAAAAATCTTGCTGCTTCTTTAGAAATAAATCAGCTTGCTGAGTGCAGTGGCACATACCTGTAATCCCAGTGGCTGCAGAAGCTGAGGCAGGAGGATTGCAAGTTCAAGGCCAGCCTGGGCAACATATTGTGAGACCCTGTCTCAGAATAAAAACTGATAAGGGTGTGGCTTAGTGGTAAAGCTTTCATGTACAAGATCCTGGGTTATATCTACAGTACCAGAAAAGTTTTTGGTTTTGAGTTTTTTTGTTTTTTGTTTTTTTCAGGGCCAAGGACCGAACTTGGGGCCTTGTACATGCTAGGCAAGTGCTCTGCCACTGAGCTAAATCCCTAACCCCTGGTTTTGGTTTTTTGTTTTTGTTTTTCTTTGTTTATTTTGATACCAAGAATTGGACCCAGGGTTGTTTAACCACTGACACATCACCAGCCCTTTTTATTTATTTATTTATTTTTTAAAGAGAGGGAAAGTGAGAGAGAGAAAGAGAGAATCAACTTTATTTAGTTTTTCATCTGGTTTTTATTGCTCTGACACTTAGTTGTGTACATGGTGGCTAGGGTTTGAATTCCAGTCCTCATGCATGCCAGGCAAGTGCTGAGCCACTGCTCCAGCCGCCCCCTTTTTATTTTAATAAATTTATTTGTTGAACAATCAAACATGCTTGTAACAAAACAATATAAATTCTGAAAATTAGATTTACCGTCAAGAGTCCCCCCAAATTACCCACCCTTATCACTACACCTTTTCTGGATTTAAAACATGAGAATTGACCTCCTTTCTCAATGGCCAGGGTCTAGCTCCAGCCTCCACAGATGAGTGGAGACATTCGACCCTTGGTTCTCTGGGTTATGCTGATTTCACTCAGCATAATTTCTTCCACAGCCATCCATTTACCTTCAAAGGCTGCAATATCATTGTTTCTAATTGCTGAGTAGAACTCCATGGTATATATGTACCACAGTTTTTGGATCCATTCATCCAGTGATGGACATCTGGGTGTTTCCATAATTTAGCTATTGTAAATTGAGGTGCTGTGAACATCAACTTTTCAGCCCCCCTTTTTATTTTTTGAGACAGGGTCTCATTAAGTTGCTTAGGGCCTTGCTAAATTGCTGAAACTGGCTTTGAACTTACGATCCTCCTGTCTCAGCCTCTCAAGTTACTGGAATTGATGTGTACCACTGTGCCCACCCCAAAAAAGTTTGATTTTTTGTTTGTTTTGTTTTTAATGGGATATGTTTTTCTAGCCTGGATATTCATTCTTATCTTGGGCAGGACCAAATGTGTCTGATGATAGCTGATATGCTAGAGTATGTCCCTGTGAACAAAGACCTTCGGCTCACTGTTGGAACTGGGCATAAATTACGACTTGCTTATTCTCCTTCCATGGGACTCTACCTAGGAATATACATGCATGCTCCAAAACGAGGACAGGTATGGAACAAATAAAATATGTATTAAGTTATTCTACATGTACTGATGTATGTTTCATTTGTTGTTTCTGAGGTAATGGTAGATTTGGGGTCAATGTGTAATTTAGAAAATCTTGAAGGAAGGGTAAGTATGAAAGGAAATAGAAAGTTTAAAGGAATATGAAAGGAGGGCCTGGAGCAGTGGCTCAGCAGTTATGGCACTTGCCTGGCAGTTGTGAGTAAGTTCACATCCCAGCACCACGTACATAATGAAGAAAGCCATGTGAAAAACTAAATAAAATTGTTTCTCTCTTTCTCTCCCTCTCTCTCACTGTCCCCCCCCTCTCTTTTTTTTTTTTTTTTTTAAAGAGAGAGGGACAGTGAGAGAGACAGAGAAAGAGAGAAACAACTTTATTTAGTTTTTCACATGGCCTTAGTTGCTCCAACACTTAGTTGTGTATGTGATGCTGGGGTTTGAACCCAGGTCCTCATGCTTGCCAGGCAAGCGCCGAAACCACTGAGCCACTGCTCCAGCCCTGTCCCTCTCTCTTTAAAAAAAGAAAGAAAGAAAGAAAGATAGATAGATAGATGAAAGGAAAAGTTAACCAAAGCTAAACAAGAAAGAGGAAATATTGGAAGTCTGGGTGAAAACAAAATAGAATTACTAAAAAGGAATGTTGATGTTATTAAGGGTTTATGGGAAAGTTAACTCAAAGAAATCATTTTGCTTATCAACCAGACATTAGGTTGTATGTAGGTTGTAATGCAGTAATACACAATAAGCAGCCATTTGTTGGGCATTGTGTGTTTGGCACTGTGCCAGGCCTTGTACTTTCATACGTTAATAATAACATTTATTTAACACTTGGACTGAGCTTTCTCTGGGCTCTCACACTATCTGTATAATCCATTTAATCCTAATAACTTTCCCGTGAGGTAGGGTTTGTCTCCCTCACTGCGGGAGCTCTGATTCCCTATGCTAGGTCACTGCCCTGCCTGTCACCTCACTCCTCTTTGGGGCCCAACCCTCTAAAACTACTATGCCACTCCTATACAGTGGACACCCTCATTACTCCACCAGAGTTCACACCCTTTGCCACACTTTCCCAACATATGATAGAAGCCCTCTCACCCTGCTCCTGCTTCTATACCCCAAGCCAAGCCACTCCCAAATGTGGCTGCTTAGACCTCCTTAGACCTATGGGATTTTTTTGTTTGGTTTTTGTTTTTTCTTTGTTTTTGGTGCTAGGGATTGAACCCAGGGCCTCATGCTTGCTAGACAAATGCTGTGCTGCTGAGCTGCAGCTCCAGGTTTTCCTTAGGCTCTGTCATATCAGTGCATATTACCCTCATGTACCTGCCATTCTCGCCTGCTTGTGTCCTTATTACATGCCTGCGTGGATGTTCCCTTCAACCTCTTTTTTTTTTTTTTTTAAGA
>PVKS010018244.1:0-40482 GCA_004027875.1 Aplodontia rufa
AATACATATTAGAAATAAATTAGTAAAGAGTAAATATGCATGTATTTATCATAATTAATCACATACACTTTTCACATCCATATGCATATACTATTTGTTAATATTAATTTAGACATATTTATTAAGTATTATAATTATTCACATATTAATTATGTACATTAATAGATTTTTTATGAAATTTCTATGCATGCATATATTGTGCCTTGATTATATATTCCCTCTTTTACACTCTCCTTTTTCTTTCCCCTTTCCCCTAGTCCTTTCACTTTCCCTAGTAATATATATGTACATGTATATATATATATGTATGTTACTATATATATTTACTAAACAGAGTTTCAGCCTGCTATTTAAAACTCTTGGATGTCCAGATTTTCTCATGAATGAGAGTTCCTGAATGACTTCCCAAAGTCATCCCAGTGGTGTCAGTGATGTTCATCCAGGGCATAATGAGAGAGAGATCTGACTCCTAGAAAATCTGGAATAAGTAAAACTTAGACTAAAGTGGACAGAAAAAGTTTTACATACTGTGCTGCAGCAAATCCACCTTCGCAAAATAACATTAATTGATCTTTCACACATATTTTAACAATTCATATGGAAGGAAGTTTTCATCACAGCTTTGTAATATTATATACAACTTATAATAGCCACATGGATGGTAGAGTAGTCCAAAAATGTAATAGAGTCTTACAGTGGAACAGTGTAGATAAATGGACAAGCTACATTTACTTCTAAAATATTCAGTAATGTATGTGAAATATGAAAATGCCCAAAGTTATGCTTTAATCTCATTAAAATGTGTAAAATTTGTGTTTAACATTTATGTGCTTTGCTGTGATTTTGCTCATTTGTTTGCTTATTTGTTTGTAGGTTGTTTTTAAATAAATAAGAATTTTGGAAAATTTGGCATTTGCAAATAGAGTGTTTAATAAAATGTTGTTCACCAATTATTGTAATTTCAATTGACTATATAGGATTTTATTTTAGAAAATTTAATAGTATGAAAATGCTTCTGATATATATTACCACATATACATAAAAATCAAATTAAGGTAAAATATGTGAGTATAGATAGATAAATTGGTAAATTTTGAAACTATATTTCTTTTTCTGTTTTTAGTACCATTTCACTCTATAGCTCAGTCACCATATCATGTCATGTTGTTATTTTCCCAAGGATTTTTTTCTAGTTTATAAGTCTACAATGAGTATATATAATATTTTGCATTATGTGTTGGCATATTTTGTAGAAATATAAGATATAAAGTTATGTTAAGTTTTATCATAATCCTTTATTGCAAAAAATATGTGGACCATCAGAAAATTTCATTTTCATGCTGAGAAAAATATTTATGCTCATTCTTTCAAATTAGAAGATTCATAGTTAATATTGTCAAACTTCTTCATCAGTACTGAAATTTGCAACTGCAAATTCTTTGATAATCTATTAACAAACTTATTGTGCATTGTCTTTAATGTCCGTCATTTGGTCTTGAGAGATTAATAATATATTTAAAAGATGAATAATACTTTATTAGTAAATTTCACATATATAAGTTACTATGACTCTTAATTGACTAATCAAGATTGTGATGAGAGAACAGAAATCACTCTGGAAATTTCAAAGAAAGAAGCAACACAATGTAGGGCACAAGCACCCACCATAACCATAGAACACCTGCAGAATATAAAGTCATCAACCTACAAGTGCATGGTTCTCAGAGAAGCCTTCACTGATGATATCAATGGCTCATATTGGGTAACATGAGCTTTTCTAAAACTTCCTGGAAACTTCCAATCTATAACCTTTCAGTAAGTGCTACCATGAAATTTCCTCTTTCCAGTTTCCAAATTATATGTAATTTTTTGTTTTGTTTTGTTTTGGTTTTTTGTTAGCAGAATCTATGTCAGGAACCTACTTTCAAGGGATTCTGATAAAATAAGTTGTTAGGCTTCTTCCCTCCATATATGAAAGGTGCATGTCTAACTAATACTGAGTTGATAACCAATTATTAGGGCAAATCAAACTGAAATTTGTAAAAACTACTATCACTTGAATGGGGTTTCCCAAACATTTGAGAGGATAGGGAAAAGCAACTGCAATTCATTTTATTTTGGGTTCTTAGAAATCAATTTGATGAATTAATTCTAAACCATAAACCTTCATTAAAGAATAAAGAAAACAAATGCTGTTAAGAATATGGAGGTAAAGAAGCCCTTTCCACCACTGATGGAAATGTAAATTAGCATAGCCATTATGGAAAATAGTATGGAGGTTCTTCAAAAAATTAAAAGCAAAATTTTCATATGATCTAGCAATTCCATTACTGGGTATATGTCCAAAGAAAATTAAATCAATATGTCAGAAACATCAGCTTTCACATTTTCATCACAGCACTATTAATGATAGCTGAGAAATGAAATCAACCTTAGTGCCCATCAACTGAAGAACAGACGAAGAAAGTGGTCTAATATACATAACAGAATACTATTCAACCAAAAAAAAAAATGAAATGGTGCCAACTGTGTCAGAATGGATAGAACCAGAGATCAGCATGTTAAGTGACATAAGTCAGGCATATAAAGATAAGTACCAGATGATCTCACTCATATAAGTTATATCTGAAATTGCTGATGTCATAGAAGTTGAGAGTACAATGGTGGTTTTCAGAGGCTGGGTAGAAGGGAGGCAGGGAGAAAGGTCAGTAGATGGGTACAAAGTCACAGTTAGTTAGAAGCAAGAAACTCTACTGCACCTTAGAATGTCTATAGACAATATAATTTGAAGAAGAAAGTAATTTGAAAGTTTTCATTGTAAGGGAATGGTAAATGTCGAGAGATAAAGATATTCAACCAGATTTAAACATTGCACAGTATGTACACATATTGAATGTTACGTGGCACCTGATTAATATGTATATCTTTATTTTATTATGTATCAGCTAAAATAAACATAAATAGTTAAGTAAATAAATGACTTTTATTGTGAAGCTTCTGTAATTTGAGGAAAGTTTGAAAGCAAGAACATACAGATTATAATTACTTTAATTGAGGGTGATACTAATGGTAAACAGGGCCATCGTTAGGTAACAGAAAATGAAAGATGAAGGACTGTGGTCTCAGGACAGGTAACACCCTGACTAAGATTTATATTTTTAGAGTGACCAATTTGTCCACACAATATGGAATATTTTTCTCTATATAGCCAAATGTTATATTTGGCCTTGTTTCACAATATTTGGGCTAACATTACTGGGACTTTAGATATGCTAGTAAATTAACTTAAATGCAAGTTGAAAAATGAAATAGCAGCAATCTACACTTTATGATATTTTATCATTGAGTTTAGCCATGAAAATAAATAACATTTTGTTGAAAATGTACTGAAATATTCATCTTGAGAGCATTATTGCAAATAAAGTAATGTTAATAACACTTCCTAGGAAATTCAAGAGTATACTGTTTAGAGTCAAAACAAATTATCTGAATTTCAAAAATATTGATTAAAGTATAATGTAATTGATAAAACAGTCCTCCCAAAATACTGACATTGCAAGTGTGACATTTATTTAATTGCCTCAAGACACTTCAGATCATACAAATTATTAGACTTTCAGAAGTAGTCAAGATTACAAAAACCACAAAATTACTCAAGAAACTCAGAATGATATAGAATTTACTAAATGGCCCTTTGAGATAATTGTTTTGACATCACCATTATTTTATTAACATTAGATAAGAGCTTTTTAACCAGGAAATCATAGAATTATTAATCTTTCAATTAAAATAGTGTTCTTCCTCATTAATTTTTGAAAGTAATAAAACTTTAGTTATCACAGTATTCCAGTCCTTATCTACAAAATAGGTTACCGTCTCAATATTTTACATGCTGTGTCCCTGAAACCTTCACATGTACCCTGTGGTTGTACACCAGATCAATCTGACTATACTTGATCAATTACATTCTTTTCTCTCTTAAATTATTACCAGTTACTCTCATATACAGTGAATTCGTATTGCCTAAAAATCATTTCCTTCCAGGATCAAGTCACTTACTTATCCAGCTCTGTTCTTCAGATCTAAGTAGGAACAGTTAAGAGTCACAGCTTAAGCTTATGGGTACCTCTAGCTCCTTTACCATGTAATCTCCCTGTGCAGCCAGAACATGAAAGTGATTATCTTCCCTATCTCTTCACTTTTAATTGAAGGAAATGAGGACAAAACATGTTGAGTAAGTGAAAATCACATATTTTGCAGCAATCATATCTAGTAACTGCTTTTCTACACTGATAATGATTTCTGGTTTAGTTAATGGTTTCTGTTTTGTTTTGTAAATTTGTCTCATAGAACTGGATGACTACCTCATGGGACATGAAGTTTTTAAGGTGTTAAAAGGCATTTTCAAATTGCATGCAAAATTACTTGTAATAATTTATATTCCCACCATCAAAATATGAGTAGCATCATGCTGAATCACCAATTGAATGTGATCCTCATATATTCTCCTAATAATTTATTTTCTGGAAGCTAAATCTTAATTTAAGAACCATCCTACCCTTAAAAATCTCTTAATCACTACAGTTCAAAAAATGTCTCACTTTTTACATTTACAGAATGGCTTGAAATTTTAATATATATGTTATTATGAAGGATCATTAATGTTATTATATGTATTATTCAGTTTAACATTCCATTCTCTTATTGTTCAATATTCTAAAATTAAGTGATCTATTAGTTAATATAATCTACATGGAAAGGACCATTTTATTATTATTAAGATTTCACATGATTATTTTTAATCAATTATCCAACTTAATTTTCACAGGTGGTGGTTTTCATCACATCTTAAAGAATCCACAATGACATCTCATTCATTAGGACCAAGATGACCAGGAATTTCACTAAGAATGAGCTCATGACTTAATCATCTGCAGTCTTTTAGTTATGTTGCTTTACATCATAAATACTTGACCTCAATCTCTCTCTCTCTCTCTCTCTCTCTCTCTATATATATATATATATATATATATATATATATATATATATATTTTGCAGAAAATTAGGGAATATTTATGACTATAATTTTATAACTTCTGATGGTTTCACCTATATCTCAAAGAAGAATATTTTTAGATAAGATTTCTTCTATTCAACTGCTACAGCATCATTTTGTTCAGTCTTTTATTCTTTTAATTCTTTTCTAACTTTTATAGAAAGAGATGCATGTCTAATTGAGTTTTAAGATTTACAAAAGATTCTGACAGAAATTGTATAAGTCTTTCAGGAATATAATGTAAATTTTAGGACCCAATAGAAAGAAAGCAAAAGTTCAGTTTTAATAGGTTAAATGGAATCTTTGAAGATTCAATTTTCATGAATAATGGAAAAGTAATAAGTGAATGTAATTTCAACTTGCCAAATATTTCATCTTGGAGATATTGTGCTACTTTAAGTTTAAAATAGTAGCTATGTCTCTTATTAACATAACCATTTTCATTTAGAAACCTGGTTCAAGTGTTCACTACTTAGCACACTGAATGATATGGTTTCCTCTATATTCCTATCTACTCAAATTAAAGCTCATATCTATCTTTTGCTTTATTTCATACCTTAATATTTATTCAACTAATGATATATAATTAACTCTAAAATATCACTCTACTTTAACATCTGTGTATGTGGAATAAAGGCAAATTCTATTTCTATAGTTATAGTAACTTATATTCAGTGCCAGACACTATTTTAGATACTGGTATTGATGGACATGGGTAAGTTATACATTTTAGAATATATCACTCTCTAAAGAAAACCCACCCTATAAAATCATGCCTTATATGTTTGATCATAGTCATTAGAAGGAATGCCTCTACTATTACAATCCTATTATTCAGATGTGGTGTATCTCTTTCCCAATAAAAATGACTAAAAATATTTCCATCTTTTCTCACTCTAGCATATTATAAAATAGTCCCTTAAAAGTTTTTATGGGAATAGTATTTTTAGTATTTCTCTATTATCTTTATCATTCTCTACTGTTTTCTACACACATAAATGAAACAGATGAGGTCAGATAACCACATTTGTCCACATGTCCACTTAAGCACCAGTCACATTCATTTTTAAGAGACTAAAAGCCTTTATAGGTAAGTTAAATATTAGCTGAAATAATAGATAACCCCTGGAATCTTAGTGTCAATACAATCTTAGTGTCAATTTTTTCCTACATACATGGGTTAAGTTAATGGCAAGTTCATCAGGATTCATTTAGTTATTCATGGAATCATAATAATGGTGGGAGTTGGATTTTTGACAAATGGCTTCCAAGTTCACATTAGAGATGCCCATCACTGCCTTCAGGTAGGAGAAAAATTATTGTGGAGGATTATGAGAAGGTTTCCATGGGCCAGGTCTAGAAAGAGCATTCTTGGGGTTGGGGATTTAGCTCAGTGGCAGCGCTTGCCTAGCATGCGCAAGGCCCCAAGTTCGATCCTCTGGCCTGAAAAAAAAAAAGAGCATTCTTCTCTTCCACCTGATTCCTTCTGCCAGAATTCAATGTCTAGATGCTAAAAATAGTGTGGAATGTCACTTTTTCTGAACAGTCACCTTTCAACAGCAAGTCACTGTGAAAAATACATAAAGATTATCTAAACATCTTTGAGAGTCAAGAAGAAACTTTTAGTGAAAGAAGAAAATTAGATACATGTTTTTGAGTGAAAATGTGTACTTCAGTAAACTGAGATTGATATTTGTGTTGGAAGAAAAGAGAACTAGAAAAATAAATGAATTGCATAACATCCATAGTTTTGATAAGCATAAATCTGGAAATACTAGTGTATTGCCCACTAGTTATTAGTAAAGAAGCTATGTTCAGTTGGAAAATATGTAAATTTGTACCCAATATGGTCACACATTCCTTCCATCTTATTTTTATGCCTGTTTACAATGTGACTTTTCTGCTGTTCTCATCAAGATGTAGTCAGTTTCCATTACTCATACATCTGAACTGGTCTCAATTTCTGTTTGTCAGCAGAATGTGACAGAAATTATTTGATTTTGATCCCAAGGTTTCAAGCTCCTGCTTTCACTGTTTTGGAGTGCTTCCCTGATATTACCATGATGAGAAGCATACTGAAAGAAATACTGAGAGAAAAAGAAGCCCAATTCCCTAGGTTTCCCAGCTAAACACATTTCTCTTTTAATAAAAGACTATTTAATCAACAGAGGAAGTGCCCAAAAATCTCACCGATTTATGAGAAATAGTAAACCAATATTACACCCAATATCAATGGGAATCACTGCATAGTAATGGGAACTGAAATATAGGCTCATTTGATCTTTATATTTAATAAAAGTGTAAATATTCAGAAGTAAAAACAGACTGCCCAAGAAAAGTAAATTGCCTTATTTGTTAAATGATATTAATTGATAAAGTGTCACAATTTAAATCTGATCCCATGCTTCTCCTACCCCTGACAGAGGTCATGTCTACTCTATAGAAAGTGTGTATCAGCATAGTATATGCATTGACTATTTTACTTGATTGTCTCTACAGATTATATAATTGTGTTATGTTGTATCTTTTGACACAGTCAATTGCAGCTTTTTCATTTTCCAGTATTATTTAATATATCATTATAAGAATGCAACAAGAGCTATTTTTCCCATTTCCTATCATAAAATGTATGGATTATTTGTTTGTTCCCTCTTACAAGCAATGCTTTACTGTGCTTGCTTATTTATATTTCCTTATTCATGTGCACAAGAATTTCTCTAAAAGAACTATGTTCAGAATTAGTTCATGTGCTACTACTACTACAAGACTCTCATGCTCCTATTCCTACTGTCAAAGCCATTATTATATTTTTGTCCTTTAATTTCAATAAATCTCCATTTATTTTGAATATTTATTTTAAGTATCAATCACAGAGTGGTTGAAGGGAGGAGATCCTGGACTAGGATCAGCCTTAACGTACTTTGTCAATATCCATCTATGCATGAATATGTAATAATGATTTCTTTCAATATGTAAGAATATGTCAAACAAATAAAAACAATAAATAAAAAAGGAAAGTAATTTTTATGCCATTGACCACAAAGATTAACTGGAAAATTAAATATCATGGAACTTAAATTTAGATGTAGTGAGGGAAATACAGAGTCCTAAAAACAGTGAATATTGGAACAGAATATGATTGTTTTTAGGATTTAGAAAAATCTATTATTGAAGAAAGTAATATGTAATTCACAAATCTTTTTTATTAGATGAATATGGAGTTACAATTGAGGAGGAATCATTGTCAAACAATCAAAAACAAATGTATATCAAATGTATATAGTTATCCAAAGCTGATGCCATGTCATGGATGTCCCCCTTGGGTTCCCTGTGATTCTATGTTTCCCCCAAGGAACCCCTGAGTTAAATGGATATCTTGTGGAAGTTAGAGATCTACTTCTGAGATGATTCCCCCATATTCCAATCTTCCAGGCTCCTAGCTATCTTTACTAATCCTTCCTCCCACCCTGTCCCGCACCCTAGCCTCCAGGTGTCCTAAGCAATTATCCCCCTGTTTGCATAAAAATTCATACAACTTGAGGTTATTATTAGCTTAGCCTTTTAACATGCTGTTTCCTAATATATTCTAGCTTCCACAAATGAGAGAAAACATTTGGCACTTGAGTCTCTGAGATTGGGATACAACACTTAGCATATTTCTTTCCATCTCCATCCATTTGGCTGCAAAAGCCATAATATCGTTTCCTCTAATGGCCAAGTAGTATACCATTGCATAAATGTACAAAAGTTTTTTAATCCACTCGTCCAGTGATGGGCATCTGGGTTGGTTTCATAGTCTAGGTATAGTAAATTAAACTGCTATAAACATTGATGAAGCCACATCTCTATAATATGCTGATTCTAACTCTTTTGGGAAAATACCCAGGAGTGGGGTATCTGGGTCATAAGGTGGTTCCATCCCTAGTTTTTTGAGGATTCTCCACAATCCGTAGTGGCTGAACCAGTTTGCAGTCCCATCAGCAGTGTAATAGTGTTCCTCTTTTCCCACAGCCCCTCCAGCATCTGTTGTTTGTATTCTTCATTTTTGCCACTCTAACAGGAGTGAGGTAGAATTTCATTGAAGTTTTGATTTGCATTTCCCTTATAGCTAATGATGTAGAGTATTTTCTCATATATTTATGGGCTTTCTAAACTTCCTCTGGTGAGAAGTTTCTTTTAAGATCTGTAGTCCATTATTGATTGGATTATTTGTGATTTTGTTGTTTAGCTTATTTAGCTCTTTGTATATTCTGGATATTAGCCCTTTGTACGAGACGTAGCAGGCAAAGATTTTCTCCCATTCTGTAGATTCTCTCTTGATACTCTTGACTAATTCTTTAGCTGTGCAAAAGCTTTTTAGTTTAATTGCATCCCATTCATTTACTCTTGACTTTACTGCTTGAGCCAAGGTAGTTTTGTTAAGGAAGGTGCCGCAGACTCCTATGTGCTGTAGTATTGACCCTACTTCTTCTTCTAGTAAGTTTAAAGTTGTTGGCTTAATATCCAGATCTTTGACCCATTTTAATTTTTGTGCAGGGTGAAAGATAAGGATCCAGCTTCAGTTGTCTGCACATGGCTGTCCAATTTCTCCAACATCATTTGTTGAACAGGGTATCTTTCTTCCAAACTGTGCTTTTTCCCCCTTTATCAAATATCAAATAGTTGAAGATATGGGGGTTTGTTTCAGAATCTTCTGTTCTATTCCATTGGTCTTCAGTTCTATTTTGATACCAATACCGTGATGTTTTTATTACTATGGCCCTGTAGTATGATTTCAGGTCAGGGATTGAGATACCCCCTACTTCTTCCCCCTTTGCAGAGTAATGTTTTGTCTAACCTGGGTCTTCTGCTATTCCATGCAAACTTGAGAATTGCTTTTTCTATATCTGTGAAGAATGCCATTGGTATCTTGATGGGGACTGCATTAAATCTACATAGGGCTTTGGATGGAATGGCTATTTTTATATTAATTTTTCCTAACCATGAGCATGGAATGTTTTTTCATCTACTCAGCTCTTCTGTAATTTCTTTTAGCGTTTGATAGTATTTGTTGTAGAGGTCCTTAATATCCTCAGTAAGGTTAATGCTCAAGTATTTCATTTTTTTGGAGGAGATGGTGAATGGGAGAGATTTCCTGATTTCTTCTTCTGCGGATTTGATGCTGGAGTAAAAGAAAGCTAGTGACTTATTGCTATTCATCTTGTAGCCAGCCACTTTGCTGAAATTGCCTATAAGCTCTAGGAGTTTTCTGGCTGAGCTTATTGGGTCTTATAGGTATAGGATCATATCATCAGCAAATAGAGATAACTTAACTTCCTCTTTTCCTATACAAATTCCTTTGATTTTTTTTAAGACACAAATTTTGAATGGGCATTTTTGCACCTATGTCTAGGGTATTTGACACTCAGAATATATCGTTTTTTAACCCTGAACACCTCCACAGGTTATTTTCAAGAATGCTCTTTTTGATTAGAACAATAATCCTAGTTTCATTACGTATACATTTTTTTCAAAAATTAACAATTAAAAAGAAAATTTTCAAAGACACAGTTTATAATTCATTTATGAAATATTTTAAGGAAATTAACTTACAGTTTACTAAATAAAAATACTATTTCTTCAGAGTCACACTCTATTTCACTCTTAAATTTCTAAAAAAAAAGATTTCTAAGTCACCCTACAGAATGTTAGAAATAAGTCAAATTGTTTCTTTACCATAACTGTCATAGGACTGCTAGTTTTGAATTTAATAGTTAAAACAGAAATGAGAACTACAATAGGGATTCAAGATGGAAAACAAGCACCAGCAGTTCCCAACCTTGTAGGAATTGTTCCCAACTTCCTTTCAGAATAAACAGGTATAGATTAGTACTGGGTTTCTGGGAGCCTTTGGAAAATCTAGATAGTTCTCCAAATAAATTCTCCTTAGAGAGTAATGTAAATTGTCAATGATTATTAAAGCATAAGTTATGAATTGTGTTCATTTGGATCACATATTTTCACACATGCATAAATGTGTATATCCTGAATCATATACCAGCATAATATAAGCATACATATAATATATAACAATACACAATATTTATGACATACTTTTAATTTAAATACTCTGTATACTTATAAATACAGATATATATTATATTTATGTTATGCTCAGAACTATAAAATACTCAGTGGGTTGAAGACTATTAATAAGTATGTCAGTCTTTTACATAACTGCAGTGGCTTCTGAAGGAGTAACGACCTGTATCTTTTCACAACCTTTCTAGTATCCTATTTTGAGTCTGCTTACTGAATCACTGTTACATTTTTCTAAACCTTTTCAAATTTTTCTGACAAAAGTAAGGTAAATGAGAATGAAGAGAACCTTAACATAAACAATGAAAGAATTTAAAGGGTGTTTAATGTCTCAGAAAATGAAAAGAAACTAGCTAATTTACTTAGTATTTTAGAGCAAGAAAATCTAGATATAATGTCATATCTAAGCTGTCATTCTAAAATTGAGACATTTACAACTGACCAATTTATTTAATAGACTCAATCCTACTCTCACAAGTGAAAGAGAATGAAGACAGTGGATTGGTAGCTCGGCAGTTACTGTGCTTGCCTGGCATGAGCAAGGACTTGAGTTAGAACCCTAGCACCATGTACACAATGAAGTGTCAAAGCAATGAAAGCCAGATGAAAAACTAAATAAAAATTGATTCTGTCTTTCTCTCTCTCTCTGTCCCTCTCTTAAAAAAAAAAAAAAGAAAAAATACATAAAATACTTTTTCTGTAATTGAGGATAGAAATAACAAAGTTCAAGTATACAATTTTGAGAATTTCATATAATGGCACCATGTAGAAGATCAAAATAAGAATAAATATGATATAAAAATAATAACAATATTTTTCATGATTAATTTTAATATATTTTATAACAAATATTTATCCTATCTCATCAGCTATACAAAGCTATATGAGATGTTACTCAGAGAAGCAAACAAGTCAAGCGACCTGAGTTCAAGTTTTAATTCTATAAATTCTGACTTACAACCTCAGAGAATCACTAAATCTCTGTATATTTCAGAATGCAGTTACATGAAAACAGGAAGATTCATAGTTCCTAGTTGAGAAGATTGTTTGGATTATCAAATTCAATGCAGTAATCCACTTTGAGTATCTAGTGATTATCTTATCCAGCTCCTGCTGATTTCAACTGTCTGCAGGGCCTTAATTCTGTTTCATCCACTGCCCTGGAGCAAGATAACAGTTGTCCAAAGTTTGTATCTAATATTTGACAACAATGGATGTACCCCTCGTCTGTTAACACTTATAGAAATCTTTCCTAACTTATAGTCACTGGAGTTAAATCCTTTCGATTAAGCTTTCAGTATCACTCTAAATACTAAACAGACAATGCTTTAGTTTTTAAATGCTACACTTGAGATCAATATGTTTTGGAAAATATAAACTAGTAAACTAATTTTAATTGAACATATTTTAATCAAAATCAATGAACTATTTTAAATGCATTTAGAATATATACCATAATTCAAATGAACACTGATTAATATACCTAATATTATTTCATTTAATTAATGTATTTCCTTTTAATATTTGGCTCATTATATATAATGAAACAATGAAATAAGCACACTGTGTTTAGGATTATAAATCCTAAAATATAAATTTTATTATAAATCATAAAATATATATATTAAATTGAAACAAAAACTGATATTATGAATTTGTACCTATAGCAAGTAATATTTATTAACTTTGCTAAAAAGTTGTTTTAAGTAGTTATTCATCTAAAGTAAAATGTTAGACTGAAATATATATTTGCAAACATAAGATATAAAAGATATTATTCATAGAAAAGTAGAAAATGACAATTTTACAATTGATAGTTTTGAAGAAACATACATTTATTTGAGAGTTTAATCATACACTTTTTGAGAGTTTAATAAATGGTTCAGCACTTTACAATCATATTTTATATATTAAAATATTAATAATTGCTTTCTGAGTATGATGTCAAAAAAATCTCTACTGCAAATTCATAAAGGACTAATTAGAAGAATAAATGACTATCAAGAAACCAGAGCTGAGTTGTAATTACAATGTAAATGATAATCTTTTCTTTTTTTTCAAATAAACAGTTTCAAGACATGGAGACATCTAAGATAACTAAATCAATGTGTAGTACCATTTCACTGTAAGTAAAGGTATTCATCTTTTGACATCATAAAACACAGAACAGCATTTTGCATGTAACTTCCTAGAAGTGTTACCCTGCCTCTGTCTTATGTTAGTGTTAGACTTCTAACACTGATGCTGGGTCTATGTCAGCATATCCATTATAAACTGATATTCTCATCCATTTAGATGTGTGTGATTAGAATTCTTGGGATGAAATGTGCATTGTAATATTTTAGAGGACATTTATAATTTTGGAGAACTTTCCACAGAGAGCATATCCTAAGAAAAATGTGTATTGATAGACTATTGGCAGTTCTAATCTTCCTCACATTTTTCTCTCTTCTAGTGAGCATTTCTAGTGAGAAAGCCATTTAAATACTTACTTTGGCTTTAGTTAAAAGCAAATAAGAATCATATTAATTTCATTAAGATGACAGTAAAATAAGGCAATATTGATACATTTCATTTTCTCTTAAAGGTAATCTCCAAGTTGAATGAAAATATTGATAAGCAGATATGTATGAAATCATTCAATTCATTTGAATATGCAACAAGTAGATTTACATTTTTTCAGTTAATTATCAACTACACACAAAATAAGCCCAACCAAAATCTTCCACCATATTTCTAATTTAATCACTTGTGTTTTAGTTTAAAAAGTTAATGGTAGCAAATTAGTAGATACAAATATTTAAAAATATCTCTTTTGTGGTCAATTCAAACTACTACCTATATAAAGGTAAAAGGAAAAATAAAACTACTGAAGTTATTCTTTATTTTTGTATGTGTAGGGTACTGGGAATTGAACCCGGAGGTGTTCTTCCACTAAGGTACATTCCCAGTCTTTTTGATATTTTATTTTAAGATAGGTTCTCCATAACAGACAGGCTGGTCTTGAACTTTTGATCTTCCTACCTCTGCCTTCAGAGTCACTGAGATAACAAATATGAGCCAACATGCCTGGTTTAAGTACATTTTAATTTTTTTTTTAAAAAAGAGAAAAGGACAGTGAGAGAGAGAAACAGAGAATCAATTTTTATTGAGTTTTTTCACATGGCTTTCATTGCTCTGACATTTAATTGTGTATGTGGGTGCTAGGGATTGAGCCTGTGCACTTGCGCATGCCAGGCAAGAATTGTAACCACCAAACCACCACTCCAGACCTTTAACTTTTTAAAAAAAGTAGCAGAGATAACCATTTTATTTAGCTTTTCATGTGACATCTGTTGGTCTGACACTACATTGTGTACACGGTCTTGGAGTTTGAACTCACGTTCTCATTTATACCAAGCAAGCACAGCAACTGCTAAGCCAGGACTGCAGTCCCAAGTCACCACCCCAGCCCCTATACTTTGAATACTACTAAAACATAATGGTCATTTTTTGAAAACATGAGAACATTTTAATTTTTTTATATGTACAATGTCTAGTAAAGTTTGCATTAAGATTACCAAAATAATTATATTAAATTCTCATTTAAAATATTTTATTCTATCAGTAATGTTATTCCTAGGTGTGGAATATATGAAATTATTTATAATTGTGTACTGTAGAATTTTTATGATGAAAACTATCCTTTAAATTGATTTTTTAAAACTATTAATTCAGCATAAATTAACTATGAAATTATTATCTATACCACATTTAGGATTTGTGTTCATACCAAATAATAAAATTTCTAAAAGTCTTCAACTTTTAATTTGTAAAGCTATGTAAGTTATAAGATCATCTGTTATAAAATACACAAAATTTGTGGCTGGAACAGTGGCTCAGCAGTTACAGTGTTTGCCTGACATGTGTGAGGATATGGGTTCAAACCCAAGCACCACATACACAGCAGTGTTGGAGCAACAAAATCCACATGAAAGGTAAATAAAATTGATTCTCCTTTTCTCTCTCTCTGTCCTTCTCTCTCTTAAAAAAAATACATAAAACAGACCATTAACATTTTTACGGATGCATGGGAAAATCCTTACAGTATTAAGAATTTCAATTATTAATATTCTGTGAAAATTTATACATGCTTTATTTAATACAGAAATGCATATCAATCTAAATTGCCTTGCTTTTTCCTTCATTGTCTTTGAAATACTATAAAAGATAAAATTTGTTTGAGATTTGAAAGATTAGGAATATTGAGACGGGACCATCATTTACATTGAAAATTGAGTATATCAGATTTACCATCCTAGCTGAAATGATTTTAAATAATACATATGAAAAGTATCACTCAGGTCAATATATATGAGGCAATAAATGACACACATCTATGAAAGATATCAAACAAACAAGGAGAGTCATAAAATTAGCTTAAGTTATATCCTGGAAGTAGTTCACAAACCACAGTCTAGGGAAGGTAAATAGGAGTCTGCTTCTGACTGTGAGCTAGGAACTGAAGTTACTGAAAGTGGTTAGAATATGCAGGACAGATTAAGAGAAAAGAAGAATTAGTTAATAGTGTTTCAGAGATGTGCAGAGATGACATTGGAGTTTCAGTTTAATATCAACACAACGTAGGTATGAAAAAAAAAACAACCTGAGTCAAAGGAAAGAATCTAAATAACACGAAAAGTAGAGTTCCTGAGTCTCAAGGAAATGCCTATTACCAAAAGAAAGATGAAAGAAATCTCATAGTCAGGATACATTGGTTATAATAATAAAATTATTGGATTTACTTTGTATGAAAATTAATCATAATATAAACAAAATTTTAGTCCAATCAAAACATGAAAAATAAAGCTTAAAATATCTAATAGAACAAAATGTTTTTGAGTAATCTAGCCATGATACAGAACATGGATATAATGAATATGTTTATAAAGACATAACAGAAATCTTACACTTACTAAAAATCACACTGTCTAAAGTTTAAAAATAAATCTCCAGACATGTAAAGAAACATAGAAATACAACCTTTAATGAGGATAAAAATCAGTCAATCAGAATTTACTGAAAAATGACAGCTTATATACCTAGTAGTAAGGGCATTAAAACAGTAAGGATCACTGCACTCCATAGTTCAGTTAGTTAGAGGTGAGGAAAGCAGAGTAGTTTGTAAGATCCAAATAATTAACATATTAGGATTGTGGGTGATATAGTGTCTTTTATAACTACAATGTGAAAACCATAAATACTCTGTAAATTAATGGGTTCGACTCTTTCAAATCCAACTTTATATACATACACACAATGTTTAAATATTGTCCACAGGCATAGTTTTCTGACTTCTGTGTTAGTATTGTACGTATATCACATAAACTATTGAAGAAAAAGCTCAACAGAAATAATCCATGAATGGAAACTGAATAAATATGTAAGCCTATAGAGTAATAGAAACGATATATAATGAATTTAAGTAAAATTTAACTTTTTTAAAAAGCATCCATGAATTGACATAATGCTTCAAGTAACTAAACATATGTTCAAGTGGGGTCCTCAAAGGAGATGAAGAAAGGGAACATTAAAAAATATTTTTCTTTCAATGTTTTGAATGTCTCACTCCAATCTCTTCTTACTTGCAGGATTCTAAAAATAATTTTGACAAATCTAATCTTTGATCACCTATAGATATTGGCTTATTTTCCCTTTCTGCAATTCAAGATTTTCTCCTTTTCATTGATTTTCTGCAGCTCGAATGTGGTATACCAAAGTTTAGCAGTTTTTTCCTGTTTTTTTTTTTTTAAGAGAGAAGGACATTGAGAGAGAGAGAGAGATAGAGAGAGAAACAGAGAATCAATTTTTATTGAGTTTTTCACATGGATTTCGTTGCTCCGACACTTAGTTGTGTACGTGGGTGCTGGGGTTTGAACCTGTGTACTTGCGCATGCCAGGCAAGCGCTGTAACCACCAAGCCACCGCTCCAGCCTTTCCTGTTGTTCTTGGTTGACCCCCCACACACTTGTGTGCACACACACATGCACATATGCACATGCATGTTTATCTCTGTATTTTGGGGGTTCTGTGATTCAGGTTCTTTCATTAATTTAAAAACATTCTAAATCCTTGTTTTAGAATTTCTTCCCTTAGTTTCCCACTTGTTGTTCTAGCATGTATATGTTACATCTTTTCAAGTAGTCCCACTATGCTTGGATATTTTATTCTAACTCTTTGTTTTCCCCCAAGTTTGTTTTGTAAATTTCTATTGATATTTCTTCCGCCTCCCTAATTCTTTCCTTTGCATTGCCCATTATATTTAAACTTTTCTTTTTTTTCTTTATTTTTTCCAGGGCTGTGGACTGAACTCAGGGCCTTGTGTGTGCTAGGCAAGCGCTCTGCCACTGAGCTAAATCCCCAAACCCCCATTATATTTAAACTTTTGATGACAATTACACACATTGTGCAGTTTTCTTCATGTGAAACTTAATACACTTCAAGCAGAAGATAACAGGAACAAAGTCAGATGTGAAGTTTTAATTTAGGCACTGTATCTAGAAGCAGATACATAAACTCTCATACAATTAGTTTCCAAACATGTACAAGAAATTACTATAATTTGCTTAAAAATCAAAGCAGATAAAAAACAATGGACTTTGGATAGTTCCTTCTGTGGTATTCTCAGTAAAAATGGTACACATCTAATTTGAAACATACAGAAAAGGTGTAAACTACAGAAATTTGAATTGCAAGTATTAATTTTGTGGAACTCCAAGGACTATGAAATGTCTTTAACCCAACACGGAGGCACTCTTATCAACTACCATATCAACTGCCCAAATCCATTACCATAGACTGAGTGGCTGAAATAACAAACTCATTTGCTAACAGTTCTGAAAACTAGAAATCTGAGCCTAAAGTATTATTAGCAGGGTAGTGGTGAGAATCTTTTCTAGGTTCAAGGATGGGCATCTTCTCCCTGTCTTCACATTTCTTCTCTCTACATGACTACATCTTAATTTCCTCCAAAACAATATCAGTCATGTTGGATTAAGGTCCGCACTTCTGAACTCATTTTAGTTGAATGACGCTGTTAAAGACACTCTCCTCAAATAAGGACACATTCTGAGGTGTTTGGGAGTTAAGGATCCAAACTTGTTTGTGGGAGGGGAGATGTAACACATATCCTAGTCCATTTGATAAGGTTAACAATAAGGGAGAATTCTTAAAATAGCCAGAGATCAAAGAAACCTGTCTGGTACAGAGTGGAAGAGGTTAATGTAACAGTAGATATCCCCCCCAGGCAAAGGAGAAATATAAAAAGAGCCCCAAACCAGGTAGATTCTCCCTTCAGGATGCTTATTGATTTCTTGGGCTGCACCAAAGGCAGGAGAACTATGCTGCGTACTTTAAAGGGCAAAAACAGAAGAAAAAAGTCTCCTGTATGCTTTCAAACTTCAGGAGTAGATAACTACTGTACTGAAGTGACAGCTTCAATCTTTCAATCTTTCTCTCTATTGAAAGAATTGACTGATTTTAAAGCTATAGAGTCAAAGGGAGAGTTCGGAAGTAAGACAAAACCAAACGCTCAAAACTCATGCAGGGCACATTGAAATCTTTCAGTCTTCATTTCCTCAGTCCAAAGTCCATGTTACTTTGCTGCCTGATTCTGCAAACTCTCAAATACCGAGAAAACACAAAGGGAATGTTTTTTCTCAAAGTCACACAATAGTCTAGAAATTTGTAAACTCCTAACCAAAAAGTAGGTTTATAAATTTGTTATTTATTGTTAAAAATATGTTACTCTATTCTAAAATTTCTAGACCACCCAGAAATTGTACTCCCTCACACTCTCTCCTGCTTCTTATTCTCTTTCTCCCTAAGATTAATGCTTGTTTAATTGTTTAGTTACTGAACTAAAATAACAGAATTTCTGCATAGCAAATTAGAATAAAACTGAAAGGAACATTAGCTAATATGGAGAAAAAGTAAAAAAAAATTGGAACAGATAAGAGACTTGGGAGATGAATCTATAATGCAACTAATAATTAAAAGAAAAAATACACAATGAAAAATAATCAACAGTAAAATATTTATCTGAGCTAGAGAATTACTGACTTGAAGAATGTATAGGTCTATAAGTTGTTAACAAAACCTACTAAGAACACAAATACAGATATCTTAGTGAAAACCCTGCATTTCACCATTAAAATATTTAAAAGAAATTTAAAGTGTTCCAGATGAAATAATGATTTATATGAAAGAAAAACATATTGAAATTAAATTTCTCTTGTCCATTAATATAAAAAAATAAGTTGTGATATAATGTCAAAATATATGTGATGAAGGGATAAGAACTCTGAAAGCCACATGCTATAATTTCCTTGTCAAGAAAACATTCTTTTAAAAAAGAAAATATGTAAGAATAGAATGTATTCCTCTCATGTATTTGAAAGACATACATATTTTAAGATACTGTAAACAAAATATAAAGAAAATTTAGGTAAAAGAAAAATAAACAAATATACTGTACCTTTTTTTGCTTTGTTATTTAATATTATTTAAAATATGATCAAATAGTTTAGTATGTTTATTATGTTTCATATAACATCTTGTAACACCAAAGATTTAAAACAGTTCATGAAGATATGTCAGGCTAGAAAAATGAGAAAATTCCAGGGGCATATAGTTTCGTGAGTAATGGACATAAAATTATTGAAAATACCTTTTTGAAAGATTATCTTATTAGGTTTGTTTTGAAATGTCCCTAGAATAGTTGAAAAACATATTTTATTATGGTAGTTAGGATTGGAATACAAATTTACCAGAAATATTGAGTATGTGGTAACACCAAGAATCACATCGTCAAATTTTACTTCAGAGGACCATAGAACTTACTGCATTAATTAAAGGACACCAGTGTTTTAAAGAATTACAGGGAATTATAGGACACAGAGGAGTCATTCCTCCATTGCAGAAGTCCAGGAGATCAGACAAGTCTCCATAATCAGATTGCATTCCAAATTGGATTTAACAGACAAAATTCAATCCAATTCAAGTGGACACGTTACTTAAAATGATGTTATTTTAGTTTGGAACATATTGATTTCATTTTGTGTTATTTCTACAGTATACATGCTTAGCTTCCATTATCCATCCAATTATCAGAAAATGCAAAATAAACTCAAATTATTTTGTACTGTTCTTTACAAAAACACAAAGGCCTAAAGATTCCAGCTGTATTCCATTAAAAGCAGTTCATGGATAGAAAAATTATTAGATTTTAGGTTTTTCTAGTAAGCATCATCAATAGCAGGTTTATTGTAACCCATTTTGTGCTATTTTAGAATCTTAAGCAATAAGTCAAAGAGCCAAACTAGAAAAAGGCAGTAAAAATAAGGAAAAAGAAAAAAGGAGAAAAGGTAAATAAGTAATTAATAGTAAGTTAGAAAATATGATTAAATATTTATATTTATTGTACTAATTGAGAATTGGATGGATTCATTATGGAAATATTAACAAAAAGGTACATATCATTTAACAAGAACCATTAGGGGTAAAAATTATCTGAAAAAAATTTAACAAATTGTCATGTACCTATGTATAATTGATAAATTAGCTGTTAAATACATCTAAACATTGAATTAATTTGAAAATCTAGACCCAAGAAATTCTCAATAAATTTTGAATTAGTAATAATGCTAAAACACATACTACTTTAAAATATTAGAGCAACTAAAAAAGCTACTATAAGAATAATATAAAAATGCAATTTATACATGTATGTTTTTAATGAAGCCCAATATAAGCAAAGAAAGAAAAAACACACCAGAAATTGCAAAATTATGTAGAACTGGATGATAATAAGAGTATCACTAAGGTAAGGATAAAACTACAGTAATAATTAAAGATATGATTGTTGTCTCAAATTAACTTTTATAAATTGCATTCAAAAGCTAAATGTGTAATATATTCTACAAAGAAGTCAATAAATGTAGAATAAAATAAATCAAACTTAAAGACAAAAAATAACAACAGTAAAGGAATAAATCATTAAACAGAAAATCAAAAATAAGAGATGTTGAAAGAGGTAAAAGTAAGAAAAGCCCTCTTTAAAAAATTACATGGTATGGGCTGAAGCAGTGGCTCAGCAGTTATGCATGCACAAGTAAACAGGTTCAAACCCTAGCACCCTCTTACACAACTAAGAGTCAGAGCAACAAAGGCCACATGAAAAACTCAATGAAAATTGATTCTCTGTCTCTCTTTCTCACTGTCCTCTCAAAAAAATTACATGGTAGATATATATAAGATAATGTTTAAAAGAAAAAAATTTTAGGAAGAACAAAGAGAACATGATTTTACTACATAATGATCCTTTGTTAATGGAGTTCTTGAGTACATATTTTTCCTTGCATCATATCTATTGGAAAATAATGTTAGATGTTACATTTAATAATTTATAATATTTTTTAATTTATTTTTAAAAATTTTTTATTTTTGAACAACCATACAAGTTTTTAACAAAATAATATCAAATGTGTATAGATTCTGGATATTACAATTACCCCCAGGAGAACCCCCCCAATTACCCACCCTTATCCCTCCCTTCCCCTTCCCCCCATATCTCTAAAAAAGGATTATGTTGTATAGCATTACCTCTTATCTGGATTTATCACATGATAATAGACCAACTTTCTCACTGGCCAGGTCTAGTCCCAACCTCCACAGATAAGTGGAGATAATCGACCATTAGTTCTCTGGGTTAAGCTGATTTTACTCAGCATGATTTCTTCCATAGCCATCCATTTACCTTCAAAGGCTGCAATATCATTGTTTCTAATTGCTGTGTAATATGCCATGGTATAAATGTACCACAGTAATTTATAATATTTTAATATAGAAAATTTTATAAGCATGACTAATTTTGCATTAACCTGTTCTCTTTGATATTTTTCTTTTGTAATCCTTAATAAAAAGTGTTCATACAGATAACAATATAATCCTTTTGAATCAAAGTACTTATTTAAGGGTAGAAAATGGGTCATGAGTATCCATTTGTTATTGTAATATTTCTTTTGTTCATTTTAATGAAAATTTAAATTGGCCCATAGTTTTGCTGGCATATGTAGATGTCCAAGAAAAAGAGTGAAAAAAGAGATAACTCATGAACTAAATGATATAAAACAAAATATACAAATGTTTTATGCATTTTATTTATATGATATGGTACACTAAAAGCATAAAGTTAAAATTTCAATATGTATTTGTAATTATTATTTTGCTCATTCTTTTTTGTGTAACATGAAAATCTCAACATATCTAAAAACATTACAGGATCTGTGGCACACAGCTGGAGGCCTTTTCATAACTTGACACACTGACATATTGCCATTTATCATTAAATATAGTGCCATTTTCCAGTCAGTCATCAAGACAGTGCTCACATCCCCAACCAATTTGAATAGCTTTTGCATAATGTTATTTCTAACATTATATTCAACATTTTAATAACTTTAAGATATGTCAGTATGTGTAATTAGTAATTCTGTCAAAAAGCATTCACTTTTATTTAACATGATAGAATCTTCAAAAATCAAATCTACTCATTATCTAGATCATATAATACTCATTTAACTCTTTTCCTCCTTAATTTTCATTTTTTTAGTATCATTTCCTAAATAGAATACCCAGCAATTCTTAACAACATGGAAGGATCTTACGACTTTCCACACTGTTATAGAAATTTAGGTACCACTTTTAAATGGTGGTGAATGTGTTAGCTACTTTAAAGAGATATCATAGCAACTATTTTTACTTAAATCATTTAATGTATTTCCTTTTATTAGTGATAGACATTAGCATATTAAAATTATTTGACCTCAGTGAAAATGTACATTGTGTTCTTTAAAAAGAATTAGGGAGAAGATTATTTTTTAACAAATATCCATAGTTCTCTCCTTTCTTAATCTACAATCTTTTAACACCTGGCATGGTATTTATTACTAATATGTTTGTTTGAGAGTGTTTGGAAGAATGAACTTCCAAGTCACATACTGATTTAAGACACCCTGACCTTTTTTAAAACATACCGAGTTATTTTCATGAGACAGAAAGATCTACATATAGTGGGCTACTTAATATTCTTCTAATTCCTCTAGGTGAGATGTGAAACTTCTAATGGTCTGCTCTTCACTCTGTGTTTGTTAGTTTTACCTGTTGTGGTTTTTGTATTAGGTCTCCCTTGAAAGCACAAGGTTAGATTATGAAAGCTGTAATCTAATCAGTGCTTTATTCCACGTGATCGATTCATAATTTGAATGGATTATTAGGTGGTAACTAACACTAGGCAGGTGGGGTGTGGCTGGAGGAAGTGAGTCATTAGGGGTGTGACATTTAGAAGAGGAAATTTATTGAATGAACAAGTCTTTTTTTATCATTCTCCTTAATTTACACTGCTGCAAAAGGAATTTTTAAGCAACATGAATTAAGAGATTCATGCAAACATTTCCCCGTCTATCTTCACATACACCAATAAGAATACACATTACCAGATGCTTAAATATATAAATGTAATGCATAAAGATGTCATAAACCAGTATGTAAACATGCAAATGTTAAATAAACAAAACCATTAGAAAAATAAGGCATGACACTCAAGACACTCCCCATTCTCTTTGCCAAAAACCCAGAGCAAGAAATGCTCAAGGTCTGTGAAGCTGATTTCTGGATGGAACTGGCTGACAATATCCTTGTGTCAAGATACATTACTGGGGCTGGTGCGGTGGCTGGGTGGTTACGGTGCTTGCCCAGCATGTGCAAGTACACGGGTTCAAACCCCAGCACCCATGTACACAACTAAGTGTCAGAGCAATGAAAGCCATGTGAAAAACTCAACAAAAATTGATTCTCTCTGTCCGTCTCTCTCTCTGTCCCTGTCCAGCCAGGTTCTGACCTGAGGGACGGGCTGAGGATGAGAAAAACCACAGGCCAGAGACCCGAAACGGTCTTTCCTTGTCCAAACTTTACTTCTCCTTTTTAATATATCCATACTTTACATCTCTCTTTCAAGGCAACGTTCATTTTTACTGCTACAACAAAATGCCTAACATTAAGTAATCTTAAACAAATCAAGGCAATGCTACAAGACTCTCTTTCAGAACAAACATAGCAATTTCTCACAGTTCTGAAGGCTGGGAAGTTCAGGAGCAAAGCATAGGCAGGTTCAGCTGCTGACAAGAGCTCATCTTCCAAAGGAGCAGGGACACCACATCCAGCAGCAAAGTACGAGAGCTCTCTCCCAAAGGAAGAGCTCTCGACTGCCAGCTGGAGCCTCTTCTTTTAAGGGCCTTCACCCCGCCCCCTCGAGGCCTCTCTACATTAGCTCATTCATTGCCACACCTGGATTTCAGAGGCACACGTTTGACCAATAAGCTTCTACCTGCACAGCTTGATGGATCTAGAATAATTGGCAGGTGATTCCAATGGGAAACGTCTGAAGCCTGAGTCTACATCCTGTTTTTCAAGTTTAACAATATACAATCCAGCAGCCCTTTCCGAAGGAGATATGCAAACAGCAACAAGATCCAGGGCAGCTGATAAAGCAAAGGTCAGACCCCAACACTCTCTCTCACTGTCCTTCTCTTTAAAAAAAAAAAAAAAAAACAACACATTACTGCTTGCTGAGTCAGTGGCACCTGCTTATAATCCCAGTGCCTCCGGAGGCTGAGGCAGGAAGATCCCAAATTCAAGGCCAGTCTCAGCAACTGTATCAAAATAAAAAAATAAAAAATCAGATTGGGATGTAGTTCAGTGCTCAAGTGCCTCTGGGTTCCATCACTGGTACAAAAAAATTAAAAAAAATAGATACACGACTGCTTAAAGCCTATTTCCAGGTGGACTGCTTACTTTTCATGCTAGGATTCAATGGGATTTGAATGTGGCTTAAAATGTCTCTTGAACAGGCTAGATATATACTATAAAAGTTATATCCTCTGAACTCACACCATAATTTCTCATTCTTGTCCAGTAGTTTCTAACTTCCTCCAGGATCCTCTTAACCTCTCTTTAGGCTAGACTTTAATGCCATTTGGATGAAAATTCTGCTCTGTAGAGTTCTCTTTAGTGGTTGTTCAACTATGTTAACTTGATTTTTGCTATGGAGTTAATTCATATTTAGGGAAAACAAAACACTCCCATAATGCAATTGTAGTAACCATTGTACAATTTACTTTCATCATTATAAGCATAGTTATTATTTAATTTCATTAAAAGTGGAGATGGGTTCTCCTCGTAAGCCTGGAATCACATCTTCTCATAAACCCTCTATGACCTGCAATTTATTTAATTGCTCACCTCTTTCTTCTGCATTAAGTTTTACTTAGGTTTCCTGATCCTTCATTTTAAGAATTTAAAATAGTTTCTATCCTATATTTGAAGAAAAAAAAGATAATCAAGCATACACCTTTAAAACTATTTCCCTTCTTAATGCTATTCTGACCACTCCATTAAGAATCTAAATCTTTCTCATATTTTGTTTCCATTTCCTCATTTTATTGACTTTCCCATTTACTCCACATGTCTTTCATTAAGGTCAGAATATTTGTATTATTTGAAATTTAAAACAATTTTTCTTACCTAAAAATATATTTCTTACATCTCTTGATTTGAACTCATCATTTATGCATTTAGCTAAATCCATCTAAGTGAAATACATTTCATACTTAACTACCTGAATTTTTCCTACAACCATATCCACTTCTTGAGCTTCTCTTTGTACAAACAGTTCTACCTTTAAATGAGAGCTTCTAAAATTGTGGACATAATCCCACCCCTCTTTGTCTTTAAAGGAGTCAAACTTCTGCCACTGGCTGCCTTTCCCACCAACAGCTGACAATACTTAACTCCTCAACTACTTAGAATCTCCATAGTCACTGATATCATCTCTGACTTAAAGATAATTGTACCCAACTTTCACATGTCATTCCACCTGAAACATCATAAAATCATCGTGGATATCATATCCAAAGGCAAAACTCATTTCCTTGGGAAATGAGTTCTTCCTCCCAAGCTCAGTGAGCAGGTGATCCACATCTATTGGCATAAAGAAGAAACCTAAGAGTCCTCTTTGTTCTTTCCCTCCACTATCTCTTTCAAGATCATCCCCAATCTACTGCTAAGTCAATCTGATGTATTTCACCTGCTTTATGGCCCTCAAGTTAGTCCTTCTTTATTGTCCAAACAGTAACCGAAAATGTTTGAAAGTGATGTCATTATATCGTTCCTAAATGAACTTCTGAAAAGTTTCATTGCCTCTTTGATTTCCTCACCTATGAAACTGGACTAATAATGAGCATTATTTGAGGATTACAAAGATATATACATTTACTCATACAAAGTGCCCCTGAAGATTTGATAAATTTAGTGTTTATTTTTCTCCTGAGAATGACAACAGGTGCCTAAAATCTCTGTGAGGAAAATATCTTAGTTCTCTAAATGGATCAAGAATGGCCCCTTGAAATTACTCATTTTACCCTACTATGTCCTGAATAAAAACTCATTAATTCTCTTCTGTTTTCCTTAGAGTGAAGGTAAAAGCAATTAATACAACCTCTAGACCCTTGCTGATGTGATCTGGGCTAATCTCCAAGTGTTTTTCTGGTGTCATTTTAGTTGCTTTTGTTTCTTCCTGACCTTTTTTCCCTGGTCTCACAATCTACGGTGAGCTCCCGGACATATGTTCCATCATTTTAATGTGTTTCTCCTTTAAAACATTAATAGTGTTTGGAAACATATTTTCTAATTTTATGTTTATTTGTATTATCATTCTACTAACTTTTATGAGTAAAGAGGATTTTTTAACTCATTATTATACCTCAAAATCTAGTGTAATACTTGGCTAACAGTAGAAATTTGATTACTATTTTTGAATAAATTTGTACCCTGATAGATAAATGCATTTTAAACATTTTGTGATTTTTTTTGTGAGAGGGAAAACATGGAACAGTTATGCAGAATACGCCTTTATACAAAACCCTGTTTTTATACTATTTTCTTTGCCCTGTAGTTTGAATAATTAATAAGATAGACAGAATGGAAATTCTTGAAACATACATTTAAAAGGAAGATAATGCATTCTTAATTGGTGATGGTAAAATGCCAATATAGCAAAAAGAGTCAGGGTAATGATTTTGAAAATAACAACAGCATATCCAAAAATACTAGGTATATTTTTCATACGGTTTTGCATTGGCAGATAGTAGAGCTGTTAATTCTGCAAAATCTATTGAGAAAATTTTTGTGCTTGTTGCTATTTCCATAGCTTGGAGCTAAAATAATGATACAAAATGTTACAATATTTATGACTAAAGTCTGTGATATCAGCTTTTTTTCCTGTGTGAATCTTAATTTCACTACTTACTAGGTTCCCTTAAAAAAGTCATTAGTCTCTATTTGCCTTCCTTCTCTAATGATGAAAACAGGTTATTGTGCAGATTACATCAATGTAAATAATTTAGGACAATGATTTATTTAAAAGTCCAAGCCAGACATTTATAATATTTTATTTATTTGGGAGGATTGTTGTGGATAGAACCCTGGGCCTCACTCATGCTAGGTAAGCACTCTACTGTTGAAAAACATACACCTTTACCCTCTAAAATATGATAACGACATATTATCACTCCCTTTTCTATAGTCTTCATGCTTATTTTACAATTGAAAAGAGAAAATTAGTAAATAATAAGAATACATTGTGATAAATAATATTGCACAAAAACACAATGTTTACTGTCCTTATATAAGTGGAATGTCTTAAACTAAATTTGTGGGTTAGAGAAAGTTTGCACCATAATGTGACATCTAATGGGACCTGAAAGATGAGATCAGTTTAGCCTCTGATGAATATAAGCAGTTCCCCAAATTGCATCATATATAGAATTATGTACATGCTGTAGTTTTCACTTACTTATACTTTGTGACCCTGGAGTCTCTGTGGTCAAATCAAATCTTTACTCAAAAGACATATTTTACCATGTCTTATTTTATTTTTTGTAGGATACTGGGTAATTTAGAAACTATAGAAATATATTTGGCATATGATTTTAGAGGCTAGGAAGTCCAAGATCCAGAGGCCTCATCTGGTGAGGCACATCCTGTAGCAGAAGGGCAAAGACAAGGAGAGAGAGGGTAAGAAATTGAACCAGAGCATTAATTCTCCAACTTTCGCTTAACCCTCTATTTATTTCAATGTGTAATGTGTTCCAAAGAGAATAACTCTAGATTTAGAAACCCTATCCACATTAGGCAATCACTTAAGAAACTCAAAGTGTCAAAAAAAATACGGGTTCAAATTGCTTTTGAGACAGAATGTCTTAGCTGCTCAGACTACTAAAACAAAATACCATAGATGGTGGGACTTAAGCAACACAGTTCAGGAGGTTGGAAAGTGTAAGATCAATGTGTTTTTTAATTCCTTTCCTATTGAGGATCCTTTTCCTTACTTGAGGATGTCTACTTTCTCATTATGTCTCCACGTGGTGTTGGAGAGAGAGCTCCTGTCTTTCTTCCATTTCGTTTTTCTTTTTTTGCTTTTCTTTTTAACATTATTATTATATAAAAAGCATACATGCTAAGAATACAGACAGGACTGGTATATGATATCTCAATACTTGCATACAATACATAGGTATACCAATGCTGTCTTTGGGGCTTCATCCTCATGTCTTCATCTAAACTTGTTATGTTCCAAAGGTCTCATCTACAAATACTGTCAATTTAAAGATTAATATCATTTGAGGATATGAAATTTGGAATTTTGGAGGGAAACAAATATTCAGTCCATAATAAGGATTACAGTTTCTTTTTTTCTCTCTCCCTCTCTCTCTTCTGTGCTCCCTCACACACCCCATGTTTCCTTACTTTCCTGCCAAGACTTTTGATTTCTTTTTTTCCTCTTCCTTTTTTTCCTGCTCCTTATTCTCCTCTTCCTCCTTCTCCTTCTGCTTTTGCTTTTCTAGACTCATGTTAATTGGAGACTTAGTTCCCATGTTGGCAGTATTGAAAGATAGGGCCTGGCTGTAGGTTCTTAGGTCATTGGGGTAATGCTCTTTGAAGATAGTTATCTAGTGACACTTGAGTTTTTGTGAGAGGGTTGTTATAAAAGGAGCAGGCTTAGCTCTTCCCATATTCTCTGATACCTGGGCTGAAGATGTGGCTGCTTGTTGTTTGTTCCAACATGCTCTACAGCCATTGCTCTCCACCATGATTGACACATGCAAAAAAAAAAAAAAAAAAAGGCCCCCACCAGAATTGAGTTGATGCAGGCCCAATACCCTTGAACTTTCAAAACATCTTTTTCTTCAAAGTATCCTGTCTCTGGTATTCCATTATAATAATATAAAACTGAGCCATACTCTGGCCCTTTAAGAATTTTAGATTACTAAAGGTACCTAGGTCTGCTGTTTCAGGTAAATGTTTCTCCTTCAAGAAAACAAACAACAACAACAACAAAATGCATATTGATTTTTAGTCACCTTTTTTGCTGCTGTGAATAAAGGATGTGACAAGAACAATTAGGAGGAAAAGTTTATTTAGGGGCTCACAGTTTCGGGGCTCTTAGTTCATAGAAGGTTGGCTCCATTCCTTGGGGTTCAAGGTAAGGCTGAAAATCATGGCAGAAAATTATGGCAGAAAATTATGGCAGAAGGAGGCATTCAGGCATGGCTCCAGGAAGCAGAGTGAGAAACACCATGCCAGACACAAAATAGGTACCCCAAAGGCATACCTCTAATACCTCATCTTCTCCAGGCACACTCTACTTTCCTTCAGTTACCAGTTAATCCTTATCAGGGCTTAAATGACTGATTGGATTAAGGCATTTCAGAACCTGATAATTTCAATTTAACCTTTCTGGTTTATCACAAATGAGCTTTTGGGCAACACCTTACATTCAAACCATACCACATGCTAAGTGAGAAAGCAGAAATGGGGCAGCATATAAAAATTTAAAATGTTTAGAAAGGAGATGAAGGAAAATCAAACCAGCTTTACTTTAGTACTACTTTTTCAGATATAGTATTATATATTATGTAGCAACCCACTCTGGGATGCTAGGGTGGGTATATTCAGTACAAATTATTGCATCTATATATTAAAGAGGAGCACATATATGCAGATTATCTTGAAAACATAAACTGCAGTACATGAACATTACATGAAGCTCCAAAAGGACAACAAATTGGCACACTTTGTTGCTTTTTTATAGGACTTTCTTTGCTTTTAATCTGTTGATATTGTTTCTTTTTCTTAGTTTTGTCTTGTTTTAGACTCATATTCATGGGCAGAAGTATGTGTCTGCAGCACAATTGATGTTCTAAACCACATTCTTATTGGAAATTATAAATCTCCCAAAATGCCTAGGTAGAAACCAGTAAATTAAAGTTAGAAATGTCACGGAGACAGTCTCCTGAATTTGCTCATCTATTTGCCATATATATGTATAAGCTTAATAGGCAATTTAGATTCTGAATGTTCATTATTTTTTGATTACATATTTCTCTTAGTACTTAAATTCTAATAAATTTATTGCATAGTGATTTGAAATAAATCAAGACCTGTCAGCTTGGTTTTTCTTGGTATTGAGTTTGGAGTGAGCCCAGCAAACCCTTAGTCAGGAGCACTGCCTGGGAGATGATTTACTCCTGGTGAGCGGAAGTCTGAGCTAACACACTTGCCATTACACTTTGCCAGGACTGAAACAGTTACAAAAGGGATTATGAGATTTATCCAGAGCCAGAGTGCTAGTCATTGACTAGTTGGCTGAAAATTATGTTTCAGATGCCTGATTCTTAACCCAATTGGCTGGGTAACTTCCCATGAGAACATTGGTGCTAAAGGATTCAGGCTGCTTCAATTTACTCTCTTAATTAAAACATAGAACTGGAGGAGAAACAAATGAAAGAGAGGAGAGCAGGGTTTAAAACATCCTCTAGCTTTGCCCTAGGTGTTATTTGTTACCATTCTACACTAAGGCTTCACCAAAGTATTTCTGATCTACTGCCACTTTTTCTTTTCACTTTGCAACATGTCAGATTTAGAGGCTCTGAGCAGTACTTCACATTCCATTTCCTCAACATAGCATCAGTAGGGGGAAGGCATAATTTCAGGCACTGACATCTAAAAAATGCTACACATTATGTTATTTTGTCTCACTCCCTCATTTAGAGTGAGAAGATGTAGATTAAAGAATCCATCAATAACTCTTCTTTACTTACCACAAACTCTTCAGAATGTATTAAATATGAGCAGTTATCTAAATAAAATTGTAGAACTTTAAAATAACAACATTGATATATGAGAAAGGAAGAAAAATGCTCAATGTGACCTATATAATTTATACATGAAAAATCAGACCCTTGCAAAACAACCAAAAAGCAAAACAAAACTTTAGAGCTTTAATGTTACCATAAAAACAAAATTTGAGAGCATTGTTATTTCTTGTTATGCATCTATTGAATAAGTACAAGCAGGCTTTGTACTAATTTTTAATGATAAGACAGTCATGACTCTTCCCACAAGTAGCTTTCATTCTACAAGTGAACAGACTATATATTTGTGTGTGTGTATGTATGTGTGTATATGCATATGCATATACATATATGCATATATGCTATATATATGATATAAGCAGATGAGTGGTAGATACAGATAAGTGGTAAGGTGTAGAACGAAATGTTCAGAACATTGAGTTTTTCTATCCAAAAAGCATAGAACATGACTTTTAAAATTTGGATGAACTACATTTTTTCCAGTTATTTTTAATTGTGATGGAAAAAAACACATTTAAAAGGAAAAAAAATGAATTCTGGCAATGAATTCTGGAGGGAAATTCAATGAAATGTAATATAAGCATCATAATTCATTCCTTGGCCAATTCACTTAGTCTATAGTGTGAAATTTTCTGGATATATCCCCTAAAAGTTTATGTGTTATCAATAACTAAGTCATGGAAACAACCAACGTGCCCTTCAATGGATGAATGGATAAAGAAAATGTGGCATATATACTCAACGTAGTAATACTCAGCCATAAGGAAGAGGGTAAGGGGAAATATTGGGAAGTGTGGTAAAACAAGTTACACTCCAAGCTTTTGTAATTATGCCAATGTACATTCTATTGTCTATTGTCATGTATGCTGAAAACACAGGGTGGGAGGAAGGGCGGGGAGGGGGAAGATGAGAGACTGAATTAGAACAATTAAACTCTGTGAGTTTTTAATAAGTCATTTTGTAATCTAAAAGAACACAAAGGGCTGGAGCGGTGGCTCAGTGGTTATGGCACTTGCCTGGCATGTGCAAGTACATGAGTTTGAACCCTAGCACCACGTACACAATGAAGTTCTGGAGTAACGAAAGCCACATGAAAAACTAAATAAAATTGATTCTCTCTTTCTCTCTCCCTCTCTCACTGTCCCTTGCTCTTATAAAATCAATTAAATTAATAAAAATGTGTTAGAATCTAAATCTTCAAATTCATACACTGTTGGGTTTTGAGATGAAGCATTTGGGAGGTAATTAGGTTTGGATGACATCATAATGGAGGGGTGGTAGGGTCTTATGATGAGATTAGTGGTTTTCTAAGAAGATTAAGAAAAATCTGAGTTTTAACATTGGACATTCCTGCTTCCTGGCTATGTGATGCCCTTCGCTATGTTATAACACAGCAAGAAAGTTGTTACCACCTGTGGATGCTATGCCCTCAGACTTTCAGCCCCCCAGGAGCATAATTAATAAGTCTCAGTTCTTTTTGCATTACCCCGTCTAAGATATTCCATTATAGCAGCAGAAAATGGAGTAGGACAAACTTCTATCACAGACACAAATTTGGATATGACCTGGACCTTTAATTAACTCAGTAGTAATTGAGAATCATATGGCAGTATCCTAAGACTTCATTGTACCACTTTGCTAGAGCAAAAATAAACCAAAAGGCAGTGCCAGGTTAAATATGAAATGCATAATATAGTGATGATGATTCTTAGCATGAAAATGAAGCTGTAATATTAAAAGATATAGTTAAATTTAAAATTATGGTATATGGCCAGTAAATTGAGCTGTAGACTATGAATTTTGCATTTCCTACATTCATATTCATATCAGTTAATATCCAATCAAGAGAGACAAAGCACTCAATGAATGAATTCAACAGGGACGTTTAATGTAATTAAGTATTAATTATAAGAGAGGACTTAACAGGGGTTGTGTATTGTGAAGTAGAAAACTCTAAATATAAAAATATCAGTCAATAGCCTTGGGGCTGAAACATAATGCATGAGGAAGACCTTTGCTTTCTTCAAACTGACCTCCAGACTTTTTATAGAAGGTGAGGTTCTAGTTCACATGAGAGCAGGGAAGTGAAGGTGGTGTTCTACTATGGTGGAAATGGGAGAAATGTACCCTTTGTGATGCCAGGGAAATCTGTTCTCTGTTGGGAACTGATGGTTGCCATGCACCAGGTGTAGGACATTGAGGACATCAGCTATGGTGAAGGAGTCACAGGGACTGTGCTATAAAGCTGTCTGGTATTGGGGGAAGGTGCTGGGTTGCTGGGGAAGCAGCTGACAGCTGAATACTCACAGCTGTGTGCAGAAGGAACTGACAACTGGAGATCATGAAAGCACTGAGGACCTGGAGAGACTGCTACCAAAACCACGACAGAGGAGGCAGGGGGCTAAGAGAAGCTGCTGGCTGCTTACTGCTGTTGGCCCCTGACTTCCATGGAAACAGTGCTTTCATGAGCCTGTCACTATGTGAGAAGACCTAAATTGAGAAGAAGGCTCTGCCCATGTAAAACCTCTCCAGCTCTTCCCCTGACAAAGCTTCATGCCAGCTGCAAGGAAAATGAAATGTAAAAGGTCAAGCACCATGTTCTTAGAGCAGGGTGAATTCAGAATAAAGCAATAAATCAATAAAAGTTTCATTGCTATAGACAGAAACAGTTTAAATATGAAAAGTTCATATTTCTATTCCTAGTCTAAAATATTGAACATATTTCAGGCTCATGTGAATTTAGAAAGAATCAAGAATTGAGAAATCCACAAATAGTATTCTGTACTTACTGTATTTAAGTCAAACTCTGCAATTGGTGAGGAGTCTTTAAGAAAATATTGTACCTTAAGAAAAACATGGGCAGTATTACAAAATTGACACCATATATTAAATTCTATTTGTAGTCAAAGGTTTGAATACTTCTGTAGATAAGTTTTATCATTCTAACATACAGCAAATCCAATCTTACATTAGTTCTTAGCACATTTAATACATAGGTGGCATTTTCTCTTTGTTGAAGCACTTTATAGTTTGATTTTCAATTTATTTCCAAATGCTCTTCTAGATTTACTGATAGTTTTCTCTTGGGTGCCTACTCCTGAGACTTCTAATACCATGCACCTCTCACATAGAAGAATATAGTAAGGCATTATTTTTAAAGAATATAATCAATAGACTGAGTTATTGAGTATAGGAAACACACACATACATACACCTACACACACACACGGACACACACATACACACACACAAGGCATTTTTGATGATGTAAGGTGACTAGGAATTGCCACTAATCCCTTAACCTAAGTACAGGTGACAACTTTTCAGAAGAAGTGATAGAGAATAAGTGTAATACATAAGAAGAATAAGTATAATATCCAAATAATGTCATAATGAATATATTGCTAACAAATTTTACACTCCCTAAAAGAGAATTACTTGGTCAAGTAGCAACTCCCTGAGCAAATGTGAGAAAACCAACATAATATCCTCACAGACTTAAGTTTTTGAAGTGTATGTCTTAATCATTTTTAGGTGGACATAACAGCATATTTGGGACCAGATTTTCATAAAGAATAGATACTTATTTTTTACAGTTCTGGAAGCTGGAAGGTCTAATGTCAAGGTCTTGGCAGCTGGTGAGGTATCATTCTGCATCATTCCAGGTAATTCTGTGGAAGGTGCGTTAGTCAGTATTTTGTCACTGTGATCAAAAAACCTGAAAAGAATAACTTAGAAAGGTTTATTTTGACTCACAAATTCAAATTTTAATTTCATGGTGATCTGGCTTCGTTTCTGTGGGACCCAGATGAGGCTGAACATGATGGCAGAAGGGCATGGAGGAGGAACAGGGCTCTGTTCATGGCAGCTAGGAAGCAGAAAGGGAGAAGGAGGAACCAGGGTCAAAATATATAATCCTCAAGGTACACCCCTCACAGTGCAGTTCTTCCAGCCCCACTCCACCTGCCTAGAGTTATCCATTCAAATTACTAATCCATCAAATATGTGAGCAATGTTTTGCTCTGATATTATGACAGCTACAGTGTCACTAGACTATAAGATTTTTTTTAGAACTATTACAGTCTTAAGGGACACCTTTATATGTGTGGTCTCTTGTTTGTTGACTATACATTATTCAGATGCAACTGAATAATGTATACCTTTGCATCTAAAGCTGAAATCTGAAGTTGAAAGCTATAGTTCTCTTCTCTTCTTGATAAATATCAATCTGCACGCAAAATTTTAAAAATATATAAATCTTGTATTTCTATATCTGCTGTCTGTCTATATCACAATTATCCAGGAATATCAACCAATAATGCAAATAAGAGGAAACAACCAATACTAAATATTTTTAAAATTATTCAAAGGTTTAGACTTTGCCTAAACTTAGATATATTAGAGCAAAAGAGTCACAATTTACTTTTGTTATTGATAATGATACATAACCAATAATATAAATATAAGCTAAACAATATTTATGTGGAATTAGGGTGGATTGATATGGGCATTAGAGAAAAAAAAATACTGTAACTGATTCCCTAAGCCTGTGCTATAATTACAAAATCAGCATTCTGTTATCTATTAAGTACTGTAGCAGTCTGTCAAGGAAATTCTGACATGCTATAATTTACGTACATTACTTATCACAATTGTTAGAATGTATTTGAATATTATTTTATTTTATCACAACCCTTAAGTATCTATCCTTTTACAAACTAACATTTTAAAATTATACCACTGTGTGTGTGCGTATACACAATTAGAGGTGGATATGTATGGATGTGTACATGTTACATACCAATTTATACAATCAGCTAAAATAAACTGAGTATCTATATCATATTATCAAATATCATTTGTCAAAATTTTTGTACTTGACATAGTATTATATAGTTGACAAATTCAAACTAAAAGTGTCTTCATATCACTGAGTATTAGTAGGATCCATCTACATAGTATCTAGTGTTTATTTTAAGCAGAATGTTAATTTTGTTTGCAAGACACCAAAAGTTAGTTAAATATGGAACAATTATTTCTAAAGCTTATTTGGGTAATAATTGAATTTAATTGACCAATATGATAGTAGAAATAAAATCTTAGCACTTCATGATGTGGGATTTTGAGATGAGGCCAGATTCTCTGCTCCTGCTGGCGAATAGATTCTGGGCCGACTACAGATTCCAGCAGCCAAAATAGCCAGTTTCTAGTATTTTCAGCTATTCCCAGTTAAAATGGAATTTGGGGTGCCTGCAGGATTCTGCAGCTGAAATAGTGTCAGCAGCTCCCCAGTTAAGAGCTGGGTTTTTCCCTCCACTATTGTTGAATGGTGTTGCAGCTCTTGATGTGGAAATTCACCCTGGGAATTCGGCACCAATCTTCTGGGTTCTTGTTTCACAAATTTTAAGAATAAAATCCACAGGCAGCCATGGAAAGAGGAGTAAAAAGGAGTAGGATTTATTTAAGGAAGGAGAGCAGAGACTCTGCAAGGGGGAGGGGTACCTGGAAGCAGGACAAGGTCTAGTGAAGGTTAGGCCAGGGGTTATATTGGTTTGGGTAGGATCCTTGATTAAGATTCATGTAAAGTAAGCAATGAGAAAATGCCAACATCATTGGTTAAACTCTATGTTAAACAGGTATTGAAACTAAGCACCAAAACCATTGGTTAAAATCTATGCAAAACAGGTAGTCACTCTTTCCTAGTTCCCATCTGTGTCTAACCCCACTTCTCAGTTTTCTCCCCTCTGGGACAAAGGAGATAGCTCCCACAGGTGAGTCTCATATTTTAAATACAGTATTTAAGTATACAAAATAGACAAATAGGGGCTGGAGCGGTGGCTCAGCTGTTTCGGTGCTTGCCTGGCGAGCACTAGGACCCAGGTTCAAACCCCAGCACCACGTACACAACTAAGTGTTGAAGCAACTAAGGCCATGTGAAAAACTAAATAAAGTTGTTTCTCTCTTTCTCTGTCTCTCGCACTGTCCCTCTCTCTTTAAAAAAAAAATAGACAAATATGTTCCATCTCTTTGTTATATTTAAAGAGTAATATTTCTACACCAGTAAAAAGAATAATAAAAAACTGAGAATATTAAAATAACTGAATTTTCTAAGCAATAGTGAACTTCAGAAATAATTTAATTATTTGTTCTTGGCTTTTAGAAATGAGGACCAGAAATCCAAAATAAACTGTAAATTTCGCAGAGACAATTAGTGAATGAGACAGAATTAAATCATATTGTTCCAATGTCCTTATATTTTAATGTCTTTCAAGACAGCCCTGCCCCAAACCACCTTCCATACATCTCCTCCAGATGTCTTTGGTAACTAACTTCCACATTTTCATAATTACCAAAATACCAGATATTGCAATGACTATGAATTACATGTCTTTCTCTTATCATATAATGCCTGATAACCATCAGAATATATTGCAGGGTCGGAGGTATCTCCCCTTCTACTTGGAGATTTTTCAAGCACCAATATTATCTAGGAATAGGTACTACATCTGTATTGCTGCATGCAAGGTATAGAACTGCATCTAAACATAACTCAAAACTTTCAGAAGCATAAAAGAATTTAATGCAGTGTTAGTGCCCCAGTGAAATGTGAGTTTTCTCTGAAGAATAAACATATAAAAATAACCCAATTATCCCAATATAAAAATCCACTTTCCACATGGCAGTTATTTCCTATCAGATCTCATTAAATCATCCCTAGTTTTTATATTCTTTCAATCTCAAAATTATTCCTTATGTATTTCAGACGTTAATCCGCATGTAGCATAGCAGGAAAATGCAATCAGAGACTGCTGTAATTCAAGAAAATAAAACATATTAGATCTTTAACCATTTAGTCTGTTAAACTTCAAATGTCTTTTTATATTTATTATTCAATCTTCTTTTGTTTTAGTTCTGTCAAAATCATTAATGTTACCTAAACAGGAAACAGAATGTCCAGCAGACACCATATTTTAAGCTACAGAAATGAAGCCATTAGTTTTGCCTATTTTTGTTTGTTCTAATAATAACTATTGTACTGTCAAGAAGCAAGTGAAACAATACTCTTTAAAACAGTAGATTACTTATTAGACAAAACATGCATAATTCTGCAGAATTCCTTGAAAAGACTTTTGATCGCACATTTATAAAATTTTTTTTTTAATTTTAGAGACAGAATGAGAGAAAAGAGAGTCAATTTTATTTATTTATTTTTTTGCCTGGTTTTTGTATTTCTGACACGCAGTTGCACTTGTGTTGCTGGGGTTTAAACCCTCGTCTTTGTATATGTCTGGCAAGAGCTCCACTGCTGAGCCACTTCTCTAGCCCATCTTTTGCAATTTTTAAAACAATTTTTTGTAATAAGAGGTGACATCTCAGTTGAGGTGTACTTTTTATTCTTCTCCACACTATTCAGTAATTCACATGGTGAAGGCTTCCTACTCTGAGCAGTGATAAAGGGAACCAACAGAGCTAGAGGCTTGACAAAGTGATTAGTGAGCATCTGGGCTCTGTACCTCTGGGTACAGATTGAAATGCAGGGTAACTTACTTAACACCTCTGGACACAGTGTTCATTTTACAGGTACTGAACCTGTGAAATGAGAATGGGATATCTACATTGTAGAATTTTAAAAAAACAAATTAAATAATATGCTTTACATCACACACATTTTCTACATATGTTAGCTGCTCTATTTAATATAATGATCATGTACAATTTTAGGGAGCAACATTCTCTATATACCTAATTGATGGCACCACGGGAATGGTCATTAAGTTTTGCAACATGAATTTAGCTGTTCAGTTTCATAAGCAGTGTGATTGTTAGCACTTCACCTATTCTTTAACTGGGGTATTTTAAACTGAAATTTACATTATATCTAACTCATTTGTATAGTTTGTGCTTTTGAATAAAATGAGACTGCTTTATCAACAATGTATAGTTAGATGCAGGTCAACTGTGAGCAGATTTAAGTAATAGGATTATAGTATTTGTTCTCCACTATGTGAGAGAGATTAAGATACTACAATGTATCATGAATTCTAAGAAAAAAATCACTGTAAAAAGAATAGTGTTTTGATGTATTTCTGTATTATTGCCAAACCAAACTCAGGGTTAGTTTGTTGTGTCAATTTAGGTAAAAGTACTTCATTTTTGTTATATTATTTTAAATTTGAGCTCCTTTCACAATTTTTAACTATAATTTTGATTTCAGTGGAAATGTCAAAACCATTTCAATATATCCTGCCAAAATTTTGTTGGATTTTAAAAATAATATTTTCTTTAACAAATATGACAAAATTATACAATGTACCCCTTAGTTGTATCTGCACAACTCATGTTAGGAGGATGAGATCTGTCTACCAATCTCAACTCCGTATTTATCACCATTTACACTGTGAGAAAATATTCTACAAGTGCTTGAATGAGCACAATATATATAATGTACACTAAATAAAGTACTAGGAATTTGAGTTTAGTTAAAGAATTTTCAGTTATAGTATCAATATTAAATTGATACTTGTGTTAAGTCTTTTTATACCATCTGTCCTTTTTTTCCCCAAATGTAGAGGCAATTGCTCCAAATTAATTTTTTAAGACTATTATTTCTCTGTTGAATTACTGCATTAGTTTTCTTTGGCTGAATAACAGATCATTCAAAACTTAGTGATTTAAGGCCATGATGATAATTGATTGCTTCTCACAGAATGTCTGGGTCAGGAATTTAGAAGCATCTTGACTAAACAGTTCTAACTGGGGATTTTTCATGTTGTATTTTAAGTGTGGTAGCTCTAGAGGATCATTCCAAAAGACTTCTTCAGTCCAGTGCCCAGTGACTGGTCTGGGAAAATTTGAATACCTGGGAGATGAAACAAGCAATACCTCTTGGAAATCTCTATCTTTATTTTTACTCTATTTGTGTTCTCTCAAAGAAATAAGCTTCAGGGCAAACATCTTCCATTTAGACTCTGGGTTCCAAAGATAGATGACCTAATGGAGAGAGACCTAAAAACTTCCTTTTTTTTTTTTTTTTTTTTT
>PVKS010018245.1:0-40506 GCA_004027875.1 Aplodontia rufa
TGTTCCAGAGCGGCCCCACCGGTGTCAACGGTTCCCCGCCTTCTTTGTATACATGGAGCACCCACCATACTCAGACTCAGAGCTGGGAGGACACAGGCCGGGCACAAAGCCATCTTGGGTCTCATTCTGGTGAGGCAGGCAGAGCACATTCTTTCCATCCTGGATGGCACTGGAACCTCAGGGTCATTGATCTTAAGAAGATCAACTTCCTTGGGGACTCTCCACCCTGGCCACACAGGAGAACTCCCAGGAAGCTCCCATATGTGCGGACACCAGGATTCCACTGAGAGCGATGGCATTCAACTCTCTGGGAAAGGCTGGGCTGTGCATTTGAACATGCAGCCAGCTGACAGGCCCTGCTCTGGACCCCCCTGGAGTCCCTGCAGAGTCTGTTCACACATCCTCTCACCCGTGACCCAAGACTAAGACAGCTTGTTTCTCTAGAGTTCAACCCACCCTGACGTGGGGACTGTCCAAGGGAAGACATCGCCCCATGACCCCCATTAACTCCAAGAATAAACACATACCTTAACATTTGGATACCCAGTAAGTGCACATCTGTAATGTACAGTGATTCTCCAGAAATAACTAGCAGGGAGTCTGCTTCTGCCCTGCGTAGGGCCGCCCTTGCTGGGGCCATATGTATCCATCTGTGGACATGGTCCACCACAATCTGCAACCAGGGATTTTAATTCAGGACTCAGCAACATCAATAAATGATGTGGGCTGAGGGAAGGATGAAAGCAGGGGGAGAGAGGCGATGGCCACAGCAGCACTAATGCTAGAGTGCTGGCTATCAGTGGACAGGTCCAACTGATGTGGCCGAGCAGGAAGTGAGGGACTGTGTGGGCAGATCTTCAGATTTTTTTTTTTTTTTTTTTTTTTTTGCAAATTTTTACGTGAGATCTCCTGAGTCTGAAATATGGAAAACCAATCAACTTTTTAAAGCTATTAAAACTTAAAAAGCAAAACCAAAAAATAACAGGCAAAGAGAATCAGACAACCCCACTGATCAGATCCCATTTGGGGGGCCAAGAGAAGAGCAAGGGGTCTGTCTGACAAGGGACCGGTCTGGTGCAGATCTCTTGTGACGAATCAGCATGGCTGCTCACGCTGACCCTGGTTTCATCGTTCATGTTGAGGCAGGAAGGTCCTATGACGGACCTTGCTCTGCTGCTGCTAAGGAAGACCAGCTCAGAAGGACCCTCGGGGGGACTCTCCTTTTCTCACTGTTGACTTATGAGGGACGACAGTTAAGTAATTAGCTATACCAATGGAAGCCCCTGGGATCCAATTCACGACTTGGCTAAATTCTTCCTCTTCACTGAAGCAAAGGTTCTCGGATGTTGCGGGGTAACAGTGGCATCACCCTCTAGCCAGCCGTTCATTCACTTATTTGGAAATAGGACTGAATCTGCTGGTAGCAGACGCTGTGACCAAGAAGGCACAGCAAGCCCTGCCCTCAAAGACTCCACATTTCCCAGAGGAGGAGTGGAAATTCTGAACCTCACTCCTGGTCAACCAGGATGCCTAAGAGCACCGCCTGGCCTTTCCCTTCAACTGCTTACATCTGAAAGCCCACTCAAACACCATTAAAAAAACACGAACGACTATGCTATAAAAATAATCCTGAAGGTTCTAGTCAAATGCATAAGGAGAGGCTGTGGAAACTCTGCAGGAAGAGGGTCAGCAGAAAGGCCATCGGCTTGGGCACCACCTACTTCTTCAACCCAACCCCTCAACAGCCGCCGTGCAAAGGCCTGGCAGGCCAAGCCTGGATCTCTGTGTTCCAGTGATGGTTCCTCCTTATCTTGCTCTCTCTCTACCTGGTGCAGTCTCTACCTGGACCAGGAGGTAACAGGGCAAGTGAGGGCGAAGCTTCAGTGTAGAGAGACCCCAGGGCTTAGGGCGAGATAAGGCATAGTCATCACCGCTAGGCCTGGGTGGGGAGAAGAGGCAGTTTCAGAGACTCACAGCCAGAGGCTACGATGAGGCCACCATCTTTGGGACATCTGACTCTTGGGCATGTCCAGCCTGTGGTAGTCAGGAGGGAAGGTGCCAGGGCAATGAGGAAGTGGTCCCCTCCACCCCTGCCTGAACTGCTCCTTTTGGGGAACTTCCCATTCTTCTGGCACCTCAGCTCAGTGTACCTGTGGGCTACCCAGCTCTAGGGTGGGAGGGTGGGATCTGGGTGTGGGGGTGGGCTAAGTTCCAAGCTCTTCATCTCTTGGCCCACACCAGCTGGCCATAGGAGCCTCCTATGTCCACCTGAGGTTGGCTAGTTCTTCTGTCCTGTGCACACCAACCAGGCCACATCCAGGGCTGCTTGTACCTGGATGGGGCTTGTGACAGTACCCTTCTCATTCCCAGAGGCAGGAAAGGAAAACTCCAAACGCTGAACAGAGGTGCAAGTGCAAGGACAAACCTCAGCTAGGAACAGATGTTGTTGGAGCTAGAGAAGGAAGGACGTGACCACTCCAGCTGCAGGGCTCTGCAGGCGCTGACCAGGAAGAGGTGTCAGAGCTGGTGCAGAGGGCGAGGGCAATGCCCTCAGCAATGAGATTCAGGATCAGGGTGCTTGCTATGGGGGTCCTCAGCTCCTGTCTAACGTCAGCCCCAGAGGTGGGGCTTGGCCTCCTGCCCTGCATTTCATTCTGACTTTCTAAATATTTGATGCCTACTTTCCTAAATGCCCTCTTGAGGCAGAACAAATCCTGTCCCCTGGTCTCCTGCAGGACTTCGAGATTGGTTCCAGGAAGAGTCCAAGCAATGAGACTCCAGAATGGGGCTACCTCCACGTGTGAGTGTCACATTCCTCTTACGCCCGTTGACCCAGTAAAGTTCCTTCACCATGAGCCCTAAACTGTTGCTCCTGGAAGGGGACAGGTGACGGGACACGGTCGCCATCCCTTCCATGGGTCAGCAGGGTAAGTGAGTGCATGCGCCTCTCTGACAAGGTCAGGCTGCAGTGCAGGCCGGATGGCCAGGGTGCTGTGGTTTTCCCCTGCCAGCTGCCAGCCTGGCTTTGCCCAGCGAGGCCAGCAGCTCTGCAACAGAGGCAGGCTTCTGGTTCCGTGAGTGGCAGCTCGCTGTAGGGAATCACAGTGAGGAGGTATCCTGGGTGTGAGCCCCAAGAAGGCCCTCTCTCCAGGCCCAGGGTGTGGAACTGCATCTTGTTTTCTCTTTCGACAGTCTCTGGGCTCCTGGAGCAGGTTTTATTTATTTATTTTTTGAATCATAAACAAGAAGAAAGATTTTGTTTCACATGTGCAGCTCTCCCTGCCCCATCTGTCTCCAAATCGCCAGGCCTTGGACAGATCTTGGCACGCTGCAGGCCTCGGCCAGGAGGGGCGAGTGAGCAAATGAAAGGAACAGCCCCAGGAGTCAGATTTTGATATCCTGGTTCTGGCGCCACCATGTACCATCTGCGAGGCCTTGGGTCAGTCCCTTTCCTGCTCAGGGATCCAGCTCTCCCCACATAAGCTTGCTACGAGAAGGCTCATTCCATCGCTGCTGTCCTCCCTGCACTGAGGGCAGGACGTGTGAAATGATATGGAGAGGTACCTGGCTCTCCAGTCACTTCTGACACTGCCTGTGTCACATCCTATTTTGGAGACACTAAGGATTCTTTGCTTTGGGTCCCTGCGGAGGCGGGGGGATCTCTTTGAAGAGGGCCTGTAAGATGGGCGTAGCTGCCCTCAGCGCAGCACACCACCCCTGCATAGCTCAAAGCTGCACCATCAGATCTGGGGCTGCCGTGGCCCCAGGAACTCAAGGACCCACACCTCTGTGTCAACACCAGGGAAGTTTTGGCTCCACCGATTTCAAGAGTCAGTGTGCATCACGGATTTGTGTGCAAGTGTGTTCATTTGTTAATTCTTTGCCTGAGACAGTCAGTTCTTCAGGGATTCCTCGTTCTTCCCAGCTCTGCCCTTGCCTAGGGTCATCCTCTGCCTGACACAGGATCTTCCCTGTCTCCTTTCTAACTCGTGCTCCTTGTTCAGGTCTCAGCAGGGGCCCTATGTCCTCCAGGAGGCAGGTGGGTGTCCCCCACGTCAGCCCTGGGGCTTCCCCAGCAATGCACCGTGTTACAACTGTGGTGTTATCTGCCACCCTCACTGGATGGTAAATTTGGTAACAGCAGGACTCTTGTCTCTGTTATTCGTCACCATGACCCCACTGTGTCCCCAGTGCCCACCCTAGGTCCTGGACAATAGGGGGCACTCTCACAAGGTTCACTGAATGAATGAATAAATTGGGTTGTGAAAACTCCCCTGACCTATTTTCCCAGATGCCGTTGCAATCATCTCTCTCCCTTCCCCCACCATCATCTCCCACTCCCTGGACACAGACACCCTTGCTCATCAAAGCTGCATCTTTTTGGAGGGGTGGGGTACCAGGGATTGAACCTGGGGGTGCTTACCCCTGAGCCACATCTGCAGCCCTTTTTATGTTTCATTTTGAGACAGGGTCTTGCTAAGTTGCTTAGGGTCTTGCTAAGTTGCTGAGGCTGGCTTTGAACTTGCTGTCCTCCTGCCTCAGTGCCACCATGGCCCACTTCAAAGCTGCATCTTAACTGATCTTCAAAATAAACACAGGCCTCATATACAAGTTTAAGGTGGTTGTTAGAGGGTCAGGTGAGAAATCAAATACCATACAGTGACAAGCACGATTCTACGTATCTCAGGCAGTTTCCATGGTAACTTGGCTTCCTCAAACTCTTGTTCCCAGGAGATGGGGCCCTCTAATACCTTGGGGCAGAATTCATCAAACCCCAGATCTCCACCCTGAGGCACCTAGGACAGGACACAGGCCACCATCACTCTGATGTCCAGGGTCCATGGGTCCCCTCCAGGGGCCTTCTCAAGGAACTACAAGTAAGTGAGTTAGAGCCCATGGCTGCCTGCTGCACCCCGAAGGTAGCTGATTCTACTCCTTAGCTCTGACCATGGGAATGGATGAGATGCGGACTCTGAAGGTTGTGCTCCTGGAGACTGAGAATCGGGACTTAAGGAAAGACGTTGGAAGGCCACGCACTGATTGAACACATGTGGCCTGTGGCTGGCCTTGTGCTGTGCACTGGGAATGGTGCTGTGGTCCTGCAGATCGCTGCTCTCCACGTGCAGATGCAAGGCCCGGGGGAAGTTGGCATCAACCAGGGACATGGAGCTGGGAGTGTGAGGGCCTGAGCTGGGCTCCCTCTCAGGGTTCCTGCCTCTGGCTAGTCCTCATTTCTCCAGCATGGCCATCACCAGAGTGCCCTACTCCAGGTCCCTCCCCTAAACCATCCCTTGCAACCCAACTTGGATGACCGCTCATTGTCCTTAGGATAAAGTCCCCAAAACGTTGTTCTTGACAACCCATCTCTACCCTGTTTGGGTAAATGTGGGGTGAGGAGGAAAGCAAATGTAGACAGACCCTTAAATGCCTCCACGTGTCATTTATTTCCACTGTTACGTGTCACCAAATTCACATCTCTGCTCTATACCAGTCATGATCTGAGAAATCTGATGTTTTGATCTTTTCTTTTTTCTGGTAGCAGCTTCACTGTGGTATCCTTTACATAACCCTAAAATGTACCCAATACAAGTTTGAGACGCATCTCAATGACTTTTAGTAAATTTTTAGAGCTGTGCGGTTATTACTCCAATCCAGTTTTAGAACATTTCCTTTCCACCAAAAGGTCCCCTGTACCCCTTCGTAGTTACACCTAGACCCGGCAACCATGTGAGACAGAGCCACTTTCTCTTTCTATAGGTTTGTTTTTCCTGGATATTTCATATGCATTGAGCCATTGGATATGCAGGCTGTTGTGATAATTTCTTTTGTTCAGACAAATGTTTTGAGAGACATTCATGTACAATGCATGAGCAATTCATCCCTCTTTATTGGTGAGTAATGCTCCATTGTATGGAAATATACTATACTTTATTTTGTTTATCTACTTTTAGGCTATTATTAAAATACTGTTACTAATATTCCTGTACAAGTCTATATGTAGACATATTTTATTTCATTTCTTAGATATCCGGGAATGGAATTTCTGGATCATGTGGCAAGTTTATGTTTAATGCTTTAGATGGGCAGTTTACTGAAGCAAAACTTAAGCATAAACTTGCTATACAGTCCAGAAATTCCATCCCTGAAGATTTTATTCTCTTCACCTCCACCTGCCATGCAAGATACAAAAGCCACAGCTTCTTCACATCCTTATTAATAGCCACTTTGGTCTGTCTTGGTTTTTTTTTTTCCCTCCATTATAATATGCATTCCCAGGGGCCTGCTTGCTGTGGTTTTAATTTGCATTTTTGTAATGACTAATGGTGTTGAGTACCATTCCCTGAGCTTATTTGACATTTGCATATCTTCTTTGGAGAAATGTCTCTTCCAATATTTGGCCCATTTTAAAAATTAGGTTATTTACCCTCTTCCTGTCGAGCCGTAAGGGTTCTTCATTCTGCATTCAAATGCTTTATCACATGTGTGACTTGCAGGGATTTTCAGGTCCTTGGCTTATCTTTTCACAGGCTTTATGCTGGCTTTTGAAGCACAAACATTTGTACTTTTGATGATGTCCACCGTATCAATTTTTTATGAGTCACGTCTAAGAATATTTTTGTTATCTCTAAGAATTGCTTGCTGAACCCAAGGTCGCAAAGATTTTCTCTTAGGCTTTAGTGGTGTAAAAGTTTTATATGTAGTTTTACTTTTTCCATTTAAGTTAATGAATGATCTATTTTGAGTTACTTTTTGTGTCTCTTGCGAGCTAAGGGTCTTAATTCATAGCTTACAATGATAAATATGCAATTATTCTCACATCATCTGCTGCAAAGACTACTCTGTACCCGTTGGCTTAACTTGGCATCTCTGTTGAAAAATCACTTGATCACAGGGATAAGGGCTTCTTTGTGGACTCCTAATTCTGTTCCACGTATCTGTGTTCTTATCTTTACACAAGTAGCCACTGTCCTGATTACTGCAGATTTATGGTGAGTCTTGAAATCAGAGCCCAAGACTTTCAGCTCTTTGCTTCCTTTTCAAAATTGTTTTGGCTGTTCTGAATTCCTGCCTTTCCAAAATCAGCTTTTCAGTTGCTGAAAAAAAAATCCTGCTGGATTTTTTTTTTGGTAGGGGTTTCACTGAAGCTGTAGGTAATTTTCTAGAGAACTGCCATTATAACAACATTGAATCTTCTAATGCATGCAGTAGAAAAGTTTCTCTGTGTACTTAGTTTCTGTCTCCTATCTTCCTAAGTAACGATTTTCTAGTTTTCAATGTAAAAATCTTATGTATATTTTGTTATAATTATTCCTAGACATTATAATATTTTATGTCATTTTTAATTGTTTTCTTAATTTCACTTTCAGTTTGTTCATTGATAGTAAAAAAAAAATGCAGTTTATTTCTTCCTTCCCAATTTGAATGTCTTGAATATCTTCTTTTCCTTCTTTCCTCCTCCTCCTCCTCTTGTTTCTCCTTTTCCTCCTTTTCTTCCTCCTCCTCCTCCTCTGGTCTTCTTTCACTGGCTGGAAACACCAGTTAAATGTTGAATGGAGGTGTGGGAAGCGCCATCCTTACCTTGTTCCACCTTTTGGAGAAAGTTTTCCAATCTTCCCTATGAAGTATGATGTTAGCTGTATATTGTATGTCAACGAACTTTGACAGGTGGAGGAATTACCTGTACTTTTAATTCCAGTGGGTGTTGAATTTTTTTCACATGTTTTCTGAACTTCCTATTAAGATAATCATGTCATTTTCATCCTAATTTTGCACATTCTAATAAGATGGCCTACTATAATGATCAGTGGATGTTAACCCAACCTTTGGTTCCTGGGATAAATCCAACATGGTAATGTAATGGTGCATAATTTTTCTTTTCTTTTATTGCTGGGGATTGAATAGTAGGGGCACTTTATTCCTGGTCCTACTTTCCTATTTATTTATTTATTTATTTATTTTTCTTGTGATACAGGGTCTTGCTAAGTTGGCGAATCTTTCCTCAATCATGTGATCCTCCTGCCTCAGCCTCCCAATGCATTATCATTTTTATATGTTGCTAGGTTCGATTTGTCAATATTTCATTGAGAATTTAAAAAAATTATTGGTGTATATTAATTATATAGAAGAGTGGGATTCACAGTGGCATATTTATACACACATGTAACATGTTTTGGTCAGTTTCACTCCCAATATCTCCCTTTACCTGCTCCTCCTCCCTTCTCTGATTCTCTTCCTCCACCCGAATGGCCTCCCACTTCTTTCCTTTATCCTCTGTAGCTTCCACACATGGGAGAACACTGCTGACACTAGTCTTTCTGAGTCTGGCTTATTTCATGTAACATGATATTCTCAAGCTTCAATCATTCTCTTGCAAAAGTTACCATTTCATTCTTCTTTATACTGGATAAACCTCTCTCTCACTTCTCTCTCTCTCCTCTATACACATATTTTCTTTATTTATTTATACATTTTATTTGTTTATGCATTTATCTACACATTTTATTTATTTGTATTTTATACATTTTCTTTATGTATCTGTTGACAGATAAATTCAAGTTGGTTTTAGAAATTGGCTATTGTGAATTGTGCTGCTATAAACATGGGTATGCGTGTATCACTCTGGTATGCCAACTTTAATTCTTTTGGATGGATACTGCGGAGCTGAATCATATGGTCCTTCCATTTTTATATTTGTGAGGCATCTCCATGGTGGTTGTACCCATTTACATCCCTCATGTCTGGGTTCCTCTTTTCCTGTATCCTAACCAACATTTATTACTATTCACACTCTGAATAATAGCTATTCTGACTGGAGCCGGATGGAATCTCAGTATAGTTTTAATTTCCATTTTTTCCCCTGATGACCAAAGAAGTTGAATGCTTTTTCACAAATTGTGGCTATTTGCACTTCTTTGGAGAAGTGTCTGTTCAGTTCATTTGCCCATTCATCAATTGGGTTATTTATTTGTTGTTGCTGTTTGTTTTTGATGTTGAAATTTTTGAGTTGTTTGTATATTCTGGATATTAATCTTCTGTTGGAAGAATAGCTGGCAGAGATTTTCTCCCCTTGCGGGGGCTCCCTCTTCATTCTGTCAATTGTTTCTGCTGCAGTGCCGAGGCTAAGAAACAAGAGCAGAAGGCGAGGGGAAATACTTCTACATACAAACACAGGCAATGACATCCCAAGTAGAACTCCTGGAGCCCGAGAAATAACACCACGAACCAATACATGAGATTCCATCTGATTACAAAAGCTTCTGTCGAGAATTTTTGCATCCATGTTTATGAGAGATGTTGGCCTCTGACTTTGTTGTGATGTTGCTGTATGACTTCAGTATCAGGGTAATACTGACCCCATAAAAGGCATTGGGAAGAGCTTCTTCTTCCTCTGTTTCTTGGAAGATTTTATGGGGGACTGACATTACTTTTTTAATTTTTAATTTTTAACTTTTAATTTTGAGACAAGGTCTCACTAAGTTGCTTAGGATCTAAATTGTTGAAGTTGGTTTTGAACTTGGTGATCCTTCTGCCTCAGCCTTCCAAGTTTCTAGGATTACAGGCATGCACCACTGCACCTGGCTTGGCATTACTTCTTAAAATATGGGAAAGAATTTACCAGTGAAGTCATCCGGGCTAGAGTTTTCTTTGTAGGGAAATTTCTTAATTACTAATTAAATGCATTTGCTTCCTTAAGTCTATTGCGATCTCTGTTTCTTTTTGAGTCAGTTTTAATCATTTATGTCTTCCCAAGGATTCTTCCACTTCATCAAAACTGATGGATTGACGTAAAATTGTTCATAACATGCCCCCTTCTGTTATTTGCCTTGGGTCAGTTTCCAGAGTCCCAAATGGTTGCTTTTGATGAAATCTTTTATCTGTGTATTCTTTTTCTAGGGAGCGGATTCCCTGAACTCTTCACTCCACTATTCCAGAAGTAACATTTTCCTCTTCTGGCTTTGACACCACCCCCTCACTTCTCAGTGTAGGGAACTGTGTATAATGGACTTAGTCAGGCATTTGAGTTTCTATTCAAATGACAACCTCCCCAAGGGGCCTTTCTTGGCCACTCTCATCTCAACAGCTTCTCCTCTTTCCCCTAGGTACTGACCATTGCATCTGCTTATCGCTGCGCGATTTGTCTATTTATTCAGTCACGTTGACTGATTTGCTGTCCACGTGTTACTCCACTCCCACCAGAACATCATGCATGAAATCAGAGGCCTTCCTTGAGCTGTGGCATGCACCAGGACCTGAGAGCTACTTTACAACGAACAGTGAAAGAAGGAATGAAGGAGAGAACAGAGGAAGGGTTGCAGGAGGTGAACCCTTTCAGTTGGGTAACTGAATTCTAAGGCACTGGTAGCTCTAATGCCCCCCCCCCATTAAAGATAAGGCTGGTTAGTATCAAAGGGCACATGCTATGGCTGAGCTCACCCTACTGACTGGGAGTGAAGCCAGCCTTCCCTGTAAACTTGGCCCAACAGACTCGAGATCCTTCTGCATTTTTGCTGCCCTGGATAACCTGTGCCCAGCAATTAAGCCATTAAGTTATTATAAACAATTAACACCATAGATGGTTTGTTGTGAGTCGGGCAGAGAATCAAAAAACCCATTCCTTTTCCTTTTCCTTTCTTAATGTGAGAACACATTATGTTTAGCATCAGCACAGCCTTGGCTAACTATCAAAATTATTTGTATGCTGACTCAATTAAAATTTAGGGCAGAAGAGCGACTTATGCATAGAAATGATCTCATTATGTGATATACATGGTTTAAATGGAAGTCTTGTACTTAAGTACTTCAAATGTTTTTTGTTCGTTCATGCACTTGCTCAACCATTCTAAGTTGTTTTTTTTTTCCTGTTTGATTTCCTCTATCAGGGGATGGAGTGATGAGGAGACTTAGTCCTCCCCCAGGAGCTCAGAGTCTAGATGGGGATACAGGACCAAAGGCTTCATGTGTGTACAAATGCTAGTGGATCCACTGCCAATTCTGGGGTCTGGCAATGATTCCCAGGGCAGAAGCTGTGGGCGGCTTGTGAGCTGAATGCACTCACAAATGACACCTGTAGATGACAGGATCGTTGCTCTTGGAGCAGGTGTCTGGGAGTTAGAAAAGGGTTTGGACGCAGACCCTTCCTGGGAGGGTGATTTGGCTGTGGCCTCTGCCCCACTGCGTATCCCACGTGCGTTGGTCTGGACCGTACTGCATCAGTACCAATCAGCCTTTTCCTCCCCAGATGCGCTTCATCTGGGGCAGGTAAATCCATCCATGCTGCTATCTCAACAGGAGCAAACTCCAGGAGTCCGGATTTGAAGTGATGAGGTGGAGGGTGGCAGTAGAGGGTTGACATCTGTAAAAGTCCCCAGGTGATGGCCTTGAGCTGCCAGAGCTGAGAACTAGAATAGTATCATTAATCTAGAGAAATCTCTCGGGTCCCTCCAGGCTCTGTGCACAGATTCAAATATGCAAGCCATCACCCAAGAAAGGGTCATGGTCTCAAATTACATTTCATGGCTGAAAGGAGTTTCTAATACTTTGCCTTTGATAATGTCTTATGTTTTTCTAAGTGCCTTCAAATTCATTAAGGGAATGATCTTTAAATACTAATATTATAGTAATGTAGGTATCTGAGGCACTTTATGCATGAAGTGTTTTCTGGCTGAAAAAAAATTTTTTTGTTAAAAAAGGACAGTTCAGCATCTCTCCCAAGGTCATTAGCTATTTAACCACATGCTGGGACCAGAACACAGACAGGCTGCTGACCCCCGGCCCAGACATCAAGCCAGGAAACTTCCAGAAAGCCTTCCAAGGAGAGATGGAGAGGGGCTGGCCATGTCTCCCTGAGAGTCTGGTGGAACAGAGAGCCAGGCTTAATGGAATTCCAGGCAGAAGAGCCCCATCGCTCGGCCACCTCTGTCACATAGCCCTGTAGTGCCCAGTGGATACTCAGCCAGCAAGCAGTCAGCTCTGACAGGGATCAAGGACAGCTTAACCCTGACGTGGCATGAGCAATCTGCTCAGCGTCAGCCTGGCTCATGGTCTATCAGGGAGAGACCCTTTATAATTGGCCGGTGGGCGTCAGAATCCATTAAAGAGCTGGTGTTTCTGCCACGGAACCCAGAAATATAGCATCCCCCGCCCCCGACAAGTATTAAGATGTTGACACTGATCAGCTTGGGTCTAGATTCGGCAGCTCAGCTGGAGAAGCCTGAAGCCCCAGAGCTCTAAGGTCACCCTTGGTGATGCAGCAAATGTGGCATCCAGATGCTCCCAAGCCATAGTCCTTTGTGCTCTGCCCGAGGCAATCTGGATCGCCAATATCCTGGCCCCTAACCTCATAGTACAGGCACTGAGAAAGCAGGGAGTGAGGCAGGTGGTGGAGTATCAGCTCAGCTCTAAGCCCTGCAAGTCACAATCCTGCTTGGGCTCTGTGTCCCCTCTCTCCTTTCTCCCCATTATCACAAGATATATTGGGTCAACAAACCAAGTGTTAAAGTGGAGACAAAAAGAATACTGATCTAGAAGATTTTCTTGGGTCCCTTTGGCTTTCTGCAGATTCAAATTTATGCAAGACAGTGCCTTAGACAGGGTTCTGGTCTCAAATACAAGTCCCTATGCTGTGTTGGCATGTTCCTGGGACACCCAGCTCAGCCAGAGGCAGGGAAGGCTTCCAGCAGGAGAGAGCAGGGCAGTAGACACTCCAAGATCTCCGGCAGGGTGGGGAGGGCTCACAGCCTACAGCAGCCTCCGAGCTGAGGCCTCGCCATGCTCAACATGGTACCTCTGCCTTTTTCACTTTGTCCATAGCCAGCACAGGTACAGTCATGTCTCCCCTAGTCAGGCTCTGGGGTGGGGCAACCTGGACTTCTTATACTTGAGGGAGGTAGAGTGATTTTGTGCATTGGATCGTCCATGCCCACTACTCCAGGGTTAGACTCAACAGACGCAGGGGCTCTGTACTTGCATGAGATCCTGCTGCCTTGTAGGTCCTTCAGAGATTTTGGCAGGACATTTTGGGGACTAAGAATGCATGCCTGATCTTTCAGGATGCCACATATGTCTTGGTTAAGGCCTGTCCCAACTCAGCTGGCTTCCCTGAGAAATTAGATGCATGGTCACTGAGATCCCAATCCACCATGCTCCAAAGGGTGTGTGTCCAGCTTTTCAACTACAGCCACACTTCTAGAGAGTTGTTCTTCTGGGTGGGGAGGGGGAGGGAACATTCCAGATTGTGGTGACTGTGGTCTGATCCCAAATCTGTGCCTCTGGCTATGAAGGAATAATAGGAACCAAATGCTTTTGCTAAATAAGAAGAGCCATTATAAAAAATTGAATTCTCATATCCATTCACAATTTGATAGCAACGACACTTTCTGAACAAGACCCTGGACTTACACAATAGCTCACCCAGTCTCATAACACAGGGAGAGTTGGCTGTGGCTCCTGCCCCAAGTGTAGATGCCCCCAGCTGGGGGACCAAGTTTCTTTATTCTCCAGAGGCCTCTCAGAGTGTGGCACAGGGCGGAGCCACAGAAGGTGTGGAAGAGTCACATCTCACTCCGAAGAGGGTCTGCCAACTAGCATGGGACAGCTGGGGCAGCAGCTCTCTCTATAAGTGCTGCCTTAAAAGGTGAATATTGACCTGGCCACCATGGAGACAGAGAAGGAAACTCAGGGATGAGCAGTGAGAAAGCCAAGTTCTCTTCCAAGTCTCTTCTTATACAGTAGCTGGTAAAAGGGTAATTTTTATGTACTTGATTTCTAGCATGGGCCATGCCTGCTCCAGGCTCTCCTACTCCATGTTGAAAACCAGATATCCCTGTAGCTTCCACCCAGGGCTGGGGCTGCATGGCTTGGAAGTGGTCCTTCAAGGTATCTTAGAAGATGTCTCAGGAGAGAGTCAGGGAGAAGAACTGGGGGATGAGCAGAGACCCTCTCCCCAATAGTGTCATCAGGAGCTCTAGGCACCTTGCCAAGGCAGATCTGGACCCAATGAGGGTACCATCATGGATGAGGTGACACAGAAATGAAGTTCACATGGTTGTGATAAGAGGATGGAAATGTGTTGGGCAGAAAGGTACCACTAAGGGACAGTTAATGAATGTAGCATTCCTTACAATTCATAATAAAGAGATGATACAGTTAAGGTGACAGATATGCTAATTTCCCGGAGTTGACCACACCCCAATGTATACATGAATCAAGCCCTCACATTGTACCTCTTACATGTGTACAATATTTAGGAATGCCAATTTCAGAAGAGCTGAACACATTGAAAGGTCTTTGGAATTAGGATGTAATGGGAGGGTATTATTCTTCCTACCACATAGGGTTTATCAGTTTCATTTGATTATCTGAATAAATTCATTTTATCAAATTAAAAAATAAGGACATAAAATGTCTTTAACCACAGATAACGCAGCATCTTACGAAGCTGGGGACACAAACAGGAGGCCCATTCTGAGAAGGAGGTAGAGTGCCCTTGGGTGGCCCCAAGTTCCATCCTGATCTATGCAAATAGGGCTGGTGTGGTCACTGGGAGACAGGGCCCTGCCAGGTGTGAGAAGCACCATTTCCATTTTCAGGAGGGATTTCTCTAAAGAGGCTTGACCTCCTCCACCCCTCTCCTCTTTTGAAGATAACTATGTGCCCTGTTACTTCTCCAACACAAGCAGCCGCTGCAAAATAAGCCAGCACATTCCTGAGTGTCCAACAGTGTAACGTGCACAAATAGGAGGCCGATTTCCCAGACTGAACATTCTCCAGAAGGCTCAGCCTTCAGACCTGCCTTAGCTCCACTCTTGTAGGGCAGCATCTCCGCAATCTGATGTGACCTAGGTATTTTGGGACTGTCCCTCTGCCCAGGATCAAAAAGTAGTCTCCTTGGTTCAATCCAGACAAAGACAGAACCATGTAGCTTTTCAACATTACTCTCTGGGTATTACTATTCAGAAATGAAAAAGAAATACATAAATGGCTTAGAGTAAATATTATCATTATTTATTAATATTTTATCACGGCCTTCTGAATAAGCCTCAGAGTTGCTACCTGGGGCTGATATTACTGGCAAGATGGAGCTTGGCAGAAGATGCTGGGAGCATGGGTAATAAGGTAAATTCTCCCTCTGTAAAGGAGACAACTGGTCCTCATTAGGGAAAAAAATCCAATAAGAGGTATCATTTTATTAAGCAGCTCTGGGTAAGCGAGACAGTGCTGCCTTGTGCGTAAGTGAAGGGGGTGCTGTATTTCTTAGAGTCTTAGTGGCTTTAATGAACAGGCTGGAATGGTTGTTAATTAGCACACCCATTGTCGAAATGCAAATGTGGCTGCTAACCAGAGCAGCTTTCTCTAAGTATACTAGCTATGTCCTTGTGTGCAAGGGAATTGTTTCCAGAATCTTTATTGTTTATAAATTGCTACTAGAGTTGGGGCGAGGGAGGGAAGTCCAAGAAATGTTTCTGAGTCCAGCTGGTTGTGGAGGAAAAGACTGAATTGTTTTGGGACAGAATCTGAAGGACCAAGGACCTTGAATGGGAAGGAAGTGGGCAACAGTATTGTCACCTCTACTTTTCCAACCAGTGACTATGAAGTTGTCTGTGGCCCTGTTAGGTAGGCGAGAGCCAGGGACAGGTGGCTAGGGAAAGGACAATGTAGGGCAGGCATTGGACATATGAAATCTATGAGTTCCCAAACTGAGACCTCATGGACTCTTGTCAGACAGGCACACATCTGCAGAATGATGGCCAAATGGCCAAGCTTCCCAACCCTTAGATAATTATAACTCCTTAAGGAAGCTCTTATTTGAAATCATGGGGAATCTTATCAAAGCAGACAAACTTCCAGAAAATGGGGCCTGGTTTGTCAGAATCTCCCTCGGCCATAGTTAATCATAATCCCTCCAGGGAATTACTGGGTCCAGACCATGTCACCAGCATCCCTTACCGCTGAGACCATGTCATGACCACTCCATGACTAGGTCATCACAACCCTCATGTAGGACATTCATTAAAGGGATAATTAATCACTTAAGGGGACACAAGAGAATAGAACAAGGACAAGAAAACACAAAGCCTTAAACTGTCCCTCCCAATTCTGCAAGAGTCATGCCATTCTCTTTGAAGATGGTCCAGGCCACTCAACATCAGGACTCTATGCTTACCTCTCTTATTCTCACTTTCCTACATAAACTTCTGCCGTGTTATGTGCAAATCCTTCCTGCAAGATTAAGAACCAGGGGCTGGAATGGTGGCTCAGCAGTTATGGTGCTTGCCTAGCATGCATGAGGACCCAGGTTTGAAACCCAGCACCACGTACACAACGAAGTGTCTGAGGAATGAAAATCACATGAAAAACTAAATAACAATTGCTTCTCTCTTTCTCTCTCTCCCACTGTCCCCTCTTTATTAAAAAAAAAAAAGATGGCAAGAACTAGAGATTCAGAACACCTACGGTGGCCTGGGCTCCATGGAAGGGTGTCCTTCCCTCTGTAGCAGCCCTAGGACCTCGATAAAGAATAGTAAGGATGATTGGTAAGAGGAGGCTATCATTTACTGAGCACTGAGAAATGGGTCACCTCTTAACAGTCATGGCACCCTCAGAGAGGTCCAGTTATTATCCTTATTTTTGAAGCAGGAAAACCAAGGTTTAGAAAGATCAGCTCAGGGGCTGGAGTGGTGGCTCAGCAGTTACGGCGCTTGCTTGGCATGCATGAGGACCCAGGTTTGAACCCCAGCACCACGTACACAACGAAGTGTCTGAGCAACAAAAGTCACATGAAAAACTAATAAAATTGATTCTCTCTCTCTCTCACTGTCACTCTCTCTTGAAAAAAAAGAAAGATCAGCTCAATCCTCTCAGCTTCCTCACTGGGGCCTTTCTCACTCTTGCCCAGGTAAGTTGTTCAGGTACACCTACCACTACAGGTGAAGAAAATGGTGGATGTCCTTGCTACCTTTCCAGCTTTATCCCTCTCTGTATGGCAAATCTACTCGGATTTGTACTCCAAGAATTTTAATTTGCTTTTAATTTCCTACATGTGTGAGTTCATGTGTTGAGGCTTTTGAATTTGCTGTTCCTTTTGCTTTAAATCCACTAAGAAAAAAAAAAAAGAAAACTCAGAAATAAATTAGAAAGATAACTATAGGACCCTTCAAGGAGATGGTAGATCAGTGGTCAGGATTGGACACCCTGCAGGCCCAAACCAGCAAGCACCTGCTTCTGTATATGAAGTTTCATTTAAACACAGCCACATCCATTCACTTTAATATTGTCTAGGGCTGAGTTTGTGCTACAACAGCTGAGCTGAGTAGTTAAGATTCACACCTTAAGGGCTGGAGCGGTGGCTCAGCGGTTTTGGCGCTTGCTTGGCAAGCATGAGGACCCGGGTTCAAACCCCAGCACTACGTACACAACTAAGTGTTAGGGCAACTAAGACCATGTGAAAAACTAAATTAAGTTGTTTCTCTCTTTCTCTGTCTCTCTCACTGTCCCTCTCTCTTTAAAAAAAAAAAAAAAAGATTCACACCTTATGGTCCCGAAGTTTATAGTGTTTACTATGTGGGCCTTATGGGAAGTAGTTTCCTACCCTTGTTCTAGGGGGACTTGACTATTCCATGTTCTATTTAGTATTGATTAGGGCTAAACTATTTTGCACACTGTTAAGATTAACACTGAACTTATAGGGTTTTTTTTCTTTTTTCTTTTTAAAGAGAGCAGAAGAGAGAGAGAGAGAGAGAGAAAGAAAGAATCAATTTTATTTAGTTTTTCATGTGGCCTTCATTGCTCTGACACTTCATTGTGTAGGTGGTGCTGGGGTTTGAACCTGGGTCCTTGCACATGCCAGGCAAGCGCTGTAACCACTGAGCCACTGCTCCAGCCCCAGGACTTAAAGTTCTGACAATGAGAAATGCTGGTAGAGAAGGATCTGAGGAGTTAGTTGTACAGCCCTTCAAGGGCACCCGGTTTGCTGTCCTTGCGCTCTCTCTTCTCAGCCTTCCTTTGTATTTCAGACTAGTAAAATCCCAGTTCTCATGTTCTCCATTTTGCTGAGCTTTTCCTGCTGGTTCCCTCATTAAAAAGTGATAAAGCGTGATGTGCGCTGCCTGTCACTCACACACACACATGCACAAACACAGACTTTGAGAATTTAATGAGACAAGCCCTTCCAGCCCCTTTCCGTCACACTTCACAACTGCTGCTTGTCCCCTTCTCTGGGAAGTCTTCCCCGATGGCGTCCCTCCATCTTGTCCCTGTTCTCTCTGCACCTGAACCGGTCTGAGAACCTTTTTACCAGCACCGATTGTCAGTTTATGGGAAGTGAGGGACGTGTGCATGCGCAGATCTGAGAGGAGGAGCTGGGGTGTGTGCAGAGAGGGTGGGTGTCCAGGACTCCATGAAACACCAAATCAGACTTCTGACCCTTTCCCCATGACTTTCTCCATCTCAAGCACCTACTCTCTCACTCTCCAGAACTCTTGAGAGCCCCAGGCTCCAATGGCCATGGTAAAGCTTTATGTTGGAGATACAAATCTGTATCTGGCCTTTTTGTTTCTATGGCATACATATCTACATTTGCAAATTTATTTTGCAGCAATGAAAATTCTCTAGCAGTGATTATCTTCTGAGATTTGAGAGGATGTCTGGCAGATAGGGTTCTTGGCATCATTAAAGTACACCTTCGTCTTCTGGCTTGTGCACCTTTGCAAAGTTGTCCCCTTTCATTCTGCCCTCCCCCACTCTAACCTGCCACCAAAGTGTGAGGCAGAGCCACACATGCTGCCACAGCCAGCTCCTTTCCCCTGGAAAATGCAGGGTGCATTGAGTAGCAAAAGAGGTTCACTAGCTCTCAGCCTCTTCTGACTCCTGACTCTTCTTGCTGGACTTCAAAGCTTCAGAAGCTGTCATTCGAATGATCTGTCAGTCTTTGAGAGGTGTCAACAGGGTTAGAGGCGAGAGAGTCAGTGACGTCTTGGAGAGAGAAACTATGACGCTAGATGCTTGTCCTCTGTTAGTAAGTCAACCATTAGCACAGGGACAGGGAAACACTTGAATATTCTCTTCCCCAACTGTATGCATTTTCCGTCTAGAAAAGGAAACCAGAACTAAGGCAGAAAAAGAGTGAGCGAAGGGTAAATAGGTATTTATTGCATGAATTCGAGGTCCTGTCACTTTGCCATTAGATCCAAACACCTGGACTTTCAAATGTTTGAGCAACCACTTAAGAAACTGCAGATTCACAGGGGCCAGGCCTGGGACATTCCCCACACTCACGACACACTCGCTACTGCAGGCATGGACCAGACCCCCACTGGAAAGCCATCTATGATTTTCTTGGAGAATCTATCAGGTGTTATGAAAGCAACAAACAAATGGTTCTTGAATCAATAAATGGATTCTTCCTATTTCAAAAAGATTTCCATTTTAGGAAGGGAACATGGGCTTTTTCCCCCTACACTAAATTCCATCTGCACTATATACTGGCAATTGGGTTCTGACCCAGTAGCAAAGTAGAGTACGCACCCACAGCATGAAGTGATGATGTCAGTAATGACTGACAGCCAGTCTTGACAAAATCACTGGGACCCTATTTGTGCCAGAATGAGGGTCCTGGGAGGGCAGGGAAGAGACTGGCTGTGCACGGGCAGGTGAACATGTGTTGTCCACACACAGAACCGTTGTGGGAGGAATTCCCTCCAGTACAGGGCTAAAGCAGCAAGGGTGGCCCTGTGTGTTAGGTGGATCATGCCACTATGTTTGTGCTGTGACTTGGAGGGTAATATAAAGGTCTTGTATGAAATGGTATCCCCCACCACCTGCTACTGAGCCCTATCTTTCTATAAGAGGGTAAAGTCATTTAGTCCTCAGAAAATATTCAAACAAATTCTCTGAGAAAAACCAAGCAGTGAAACTCATGCTGAGTGGTATGACGGACGGCAGACCCTTTCTCCAGGTAGGAGGGTGCTGATGCGGGTGGAGGGGTCAGAATACCCTGGCCTGGATAAAAAGGCGGAATAAGGAGCATGCAAGGCAATTGAAGGTGGACTTTGCTGATTGACCGTCAATCGGAGCAAGAGAAGTTCCTCTGAACTTGAAATGGGTGCTTTTGTTTGGGATTCAACCACACAAATAAATGAAACTGCAGAGTTCAGCCCATCCAGCCTCACAGGACTAGATGGAAAACTTTGGTTTCTATTTGAAAGTCAAAAAAAAGTACAGTCGTACCTCCACTTTGATGACTACCATTTCAGGAGTGGGGAAAGGATATTTCTGAGATTCAGAGCTCAAGAACTTGACCACCATCGTTCAGCTTTGCAAGCCTAGGAGACAGAGCCACCAGCCTTCTTTTTCACCCAAGTCAGAACCAACGCTAATTCATCAGATCGCCTTTCTATTGAGCCAAAGTAAGCCTTAGACCTTTCCTACCTCTGCTCTCTAAGATGCCAGGATTAATTGGACGGACCTGGCTGTCGGGTCCAAATCTATTTTCCTTTCTTCATCAAAAACAATAAAGAGGTTCCACATATAAATTCTTCAAAGTTTCTCTCTCTATGCTTATTTTTCCTCCCCCGAAGAGGGAATTCAGGATAGGGTGCTTGAGTGGATATTCAGTAGACCTTTGAGAACTTGATGAAAATTCATATGAAAACAAGTACACGCAATTGACCTACTAACAACGGGTCCTGAGAGTAAGATGAACGAAGCTTTGCCTGGAGATCATAAAAGTTTACTTGCTATGATTGCTGCCTCTCTGCTGCCTCTGGAAGGGAAGCCATCCACTGGGGACCTTATCCACACAGCTCTGCCGTGCTTAGCAAGAAAGAAGTGCAGTCCGCTGTGCCGCTCCTAACCCTGCGGAATCCTGTGATCCCGCAAACCCTGAAAAGTCGAAGAGAGTAACTTCCACTCCCTTGACTCCACACCACTAGGAATGACCTTGTTTAATAATTTCTTGTTGAACAGGGAAAGTTCAAGGGAGAAGTGTATTTTTCTTCTTGTTGGTGCAGTAGGAGTTTCGGTCAGTGATTATGATGAGAAAAACATCAAGAAAAATAGTTCTGTTCAAAATGTATATGATTCTCAGGAGGAAACAGAATCTGGGCCCCTTTTAAGAAAATAAAACTAAACTTCAGTTGAGCTGTGAAAAACATCCCTCTCGGGAGAGAAAAGTTGAGGAAACTAAAGATTAGAAGAGATAATTCTTCCAGAATTTACTATTTGTTAGAAGAAAAGAAAAACATGGCAGGTTAAGGCACTAGTTGGGGGAAGTCCATGCTATCAGCCCAGGTGGGGAAGAGGACTAGTGGGAGCAGGGTCCCCATGTCACCCGTTATTCCAGAGTCCAGATCATCTACACAGTGATGCACACGCTTCATTCTTTGTCCACGATCCCTAATCCTCAGAGTCACCTTCAAGGTCATTATTATTGCGTATTTTATGGGGGAGCAGTATGAGTTGCTGAAAGATTAAGTCTTTGTCCAAGAATCGCTGGGGAGATAAGGAGGCTAGCTGTATAAAGGACATTTTCAGCCTTGGTTTTGGATAAAGAAGGATTGATGGTGGTCTGTTCAGAGTTTCTGAGTGTTCAACATCTGTTTCTAAACTTACTTCATTCTAATAATTCAATTCCCTGATTGGATCTCCTCTGTTCAAATTATTTGTGCAGTAGGGCACACTTCCTGGCAGATCAGAGTGGTCTGAACTGGGAATATGAGCACACAACAGGAGTGTGACACATGGAGAGGGAGGGAAAGGCGCAGGCACTGGAGTGTGGGTCCCTGAGAACGCATTCTTCTTCTAACACCTGGTAGCCCTTCTTTAACATCTCTAAATGAAAACATTAAACAGAATTTGTTTGGCCCATTGTATGTGGGGCAACTGCATGAAATTCCACGTTTGAATAAATAGTACGATATCTCACAAACTTTACAGGTAATTCAAGTAGCGCAAAATAACCACCTCTGATATGACAGGCGCATTTGAATGCTTGCGTGCATGGGGGAATTAGAGCTGGCACAAGAAGAGACAGCAGGGCTCGGTGCTCTGCCCTCCCACCCACCTTTCATATTCTGTGTATTCATTTGGAAGAAATTTCTGAAGCTCTCCACTCAGTTCTGTGGATGGAGACCCGGCCTGGGAAGCCATGCGTGGTTTCAGTAAGCTGAGATGGGCTGTTATATCTAGGAGTATCGTATTGAATAAGCACCCACAGATAATAGAGTCGCCTTCAAAATGAACATTCACAGTGAAAGGCTCCGGATTCCTTTAAATGAGGAGCATCTGTGACTTTAGAGTACCGCCTGGCAAACACAGACAATTCCCATTTCCAGCCCTGCTCTGAAGAAACTGGAGTCCAGAGTGGGTTGATCGCAGCCAGCAAGTCTGTCCCCTCCAGCTTCTAGAAAAACCCAAATGGAGTTGAGTGGCAGCCACTCATCCTACTGCATCTAAGTGCGAGCAGAGCCCGCTGTTTCCTGGCGCTACCAGCTTTGAACACAAAATCCTCACGTGAACATCAATGACAAATTGTGTGCCCTCCCAACGCCTCCCTGCTTGGGTTCCCCCAAATTACTCTTGGGGAGTAAAGTCGCAGCAAAGCAAACTCTCTCCTTACGTAAGGCAAAATAGGGAGACCAGAAAGCACAAAGGGCAAATGAGGTTGTGATACCATCCAGAGCAGAGCCTAAGCCACCTGCTTTATGCTCGCCTCCCAGTCTCTACAGGCCCCCAAAGCAGATGGCATTTGTTGGACATCGTCAGATGTGCCCAGACAGCTCACACGGTTCATTCCAAATGGCCTGCCCGCTTAGAAATGCCAAAACCCCATCTCTTTGTGTGTGTTCCCAGAGCTGTGCATGTAGACAGGGCCCCATCCTCTCTTCCAACGTGACTCATACAGCAACGTGTCTGCTCTTCAGATCTCTGAGCTCTGTGCTGCACGATGCAGACATAATGACAAAAAAAAAAATATATGGTTCCATGCGCACGGAATGGTGAGCAGGTAAGGACAGACAAATTCAGTTTGAGCAGCGTAATGGGGTCTGGATGCGTGGACTGTAGTGTGACCCAGAGGAGAGAGAGGAACCTGAGCGAGTTACCAGGGAACATAGTCCCCAGGATGTGGCCTCTGGCTGGAATCTCAGAGGATAAGGAATTCATTGAAGTTTATAAGGAAGGTGATTCAGGTAGAGGGGCAGGGAGTCTGGAGGCCCAGACTCCAGAAAGGCCATGGTGCTTGTAGAAAAAATGCCACATATGATTTACACATTGTTTAGGAAGTTTTTCGCTTTGTCCCTGGTCCGGGGTGGAGGTTCCTGGCATGCAATTTGACATTGGACTGGGCAGGTGACTTGTTTGGGCCACTGGCATAACCTGATGTGAGCAGAGGCTTAATATGAGCTTGTATGGTCGGGCTTGGACTCCTCCCCATTTCCAAGATACCATGTCTAGGAAAGTTCGAGACCCAGTAGCAATGAAGTGTGTGTAGAGCAGACATGGACTCATTCTGCGCTGAGCTTGATCCAAATGGTCAAACTCCAAAAGAGAACGGATAAGTGAGAGATAAATAAGTGCTTATTGCTTGTTATGCAGCATAAAGGAAAATATAGTGGACTGATACTCTGGGCAAAGCAATGAAGGAAGACAGAAGGTTGGAGAAGGCTGGAACTGCCAATCAACTGGACACAAACACAGAAAAGAACCACAGGGAACAAGGAGTCCTGAGACCTGGGGCAGGGACTGCCTTCTTTGGTTCCCTACGGAAGGCACTTAGCATGATTTTAAGCACTTAGCAACTACTCAGTAAAGAAGTTGTGTCCAAAGGAAGGTGTCCTCAGCCAGGAAGTGGGCTGTACCCATATCAGCAGCAGAAGACTACTCGCAGTGCTGGATCACACAACTATCATGGGCAAAAATTTAGCTATGGCCACAGCCTAGGAACTCTCTCAAGTTAGAAAAATAATCATATGAACTTACTCAATGTCACCAAAATTTGAATGAATAGGAGATAAATCCAAACTCACATACTAATTATATTTTGCCTAGAACTTCCAGGCTCAAGAAAAATCTCACGAGCCTTTTCTTCAGATAATGTTGCATTCAATAAAATAAATTTCCAGTTAATGAGATCAGAAATATTTGTTTGATAAACATTTATTAAACACCCAGTATGTGCACTGCACTGGCAGAACTTAGAAGGCAAAAGTTGACTCTTTGAGATAATTTTTTTAAACTAAAGATTTCTGTGTAATTTTCTTTCAAGTCTCTGGCACCACAAATCTTTGTTGAGCTAAGCTCATAGTAACCAGTGTTGAAATGGGATTTCCTACAGTGGAATGGAATTAGCTATTCTAAGGATGTCTAGGTTTAGGCATCAAAAGGTTATTAGAGCCACTGAGGATATTCGGAGGGAGTATACCAAACCAGTCACCAGCACCCTCTTGTTCTAGCAAGCTGGAGGGTGATTTTCATTTTAATCTCTCAAGGCTCCGTGGGGGTGGTGAATGGGAGCAGAGCAGAGAGCCTAAGAGAGCCAGGGCCATGGGGTAGAGACAATGTCAGGGAGGAAATTCAGGCAGACGACACAGCAGCACTCTTGCCCTGTATGTTCATTGGCTTTGACCGTCTTCCCCCTGGGAGGGCTTGTGGCCGCAGTAGAAGCCATGTGAGTTCTGAGGCTTGATCACGAAAGGTGAATTAGCTCCCATGCGACTCTCCTATGACACCTGCCTGGGGAGCCCTGGGATCCTTGGAAACATCCAAGGGCCCTGATGCTGAGGGCCCAGACTACACGGAGAGCCAAGAGTGCACATTCTGGTCACAGCCTCAGCTCCGCTCCAGATGACAACCAGTGTCAGCTGCCAGACCTGGAGTGAGAACGGCTATGAATGACCTCACATCCTAGGCACCAGTTCCTAGCCTTGGTACAGTTCTAGAGAGGGCCCCAGACAATCAGAGGTGGGGACAAGTCTTCCCTGTTATGTTCCCCCTAATATCTACCGAATCCAGAAATAGGGACTGCTTAGCCTCAGTAAGTTTGGGGTTGTTTTAGTTAGCTGTTTTGCTGTTGTGACCAAAAGACTGAAAAGAGCAATTTTAGAGGAAAAGTTTATTTGGTGCTCACAGTTACAGAGGCCTCAGTTCACACACATCTGGCGCCATTGCTCAGGGATGAGGTGAGGCAGGACATCATGGTGGAAGGGTATGGGGGAGGAAAGCAGCTGGGGACATGGCACCAGGAAGCAGAGAGAGAGAGAGCTACCCTTACCATGGACAAAATATATGCTCCAAAGACAGGCCCCAGGCACCCAGCTCCCTCATCCACACCCTACCTTCCTACAGTTGCCACCCAGTTATTCTCTATCAGGGGATTAATGCACCAACTGGTCAAGACTGTCACAGCCCAATCACTTCACCTCTAAACTTTCTTGAATTTCTCACACATGAGCTTTTGGAGGTCTCCTCACATCCAAACCATAACGGGGGTGCTTAGTCACACAGCAGTAGATGACTGGAACAGGAGTGCTGTGGCCATTGCTCCGTAGTTTCTTCTTGTCCCCTGTGTAGCTAGTTAATGGTCAGCAGGGTGTCTGCCCTACACAGGCAGGAAGTGTCCTGAATCAGAAACTAGCATGCGCCAGAGGTACAGGGCTCTTTCATCCTATAGTCCTAGAAAGACACACAGCGGTTCTCAGCTGATGATTTTGTCCCCCAAGGAAAATTTAGCAATGTATAAAGACATTTTTGATTGCCACAACTTGGGGGAACTGTGAAACTGCCATCTAGTGGCTAGGGGCCAGGGATACTGCTAAACACCCTGCAATGCACAGCATGCCCCACCTCAAAGAAGGTCCTAATCCACAATATCAGGAGTGTCGAGGTTCAGAAATTCCCCTCTGGAGGATAGGAATGCCTGCATCCTGGTGATGTGCCATGAAAGTCGCCTTTCACAGAGGAAGGTCACCTGGGCCAGGAAGACAGAGCTATGACAAGGTATGCGGGAAGACTCTGTATCTTCTCTTTCTGGTATTAAATAAATAAAGCAGCATCTGTCGGCTGTGTGTTCTAGGGTGCCCAGCCCCCGCAATACGCAGAACAATTAGCCACCTGCTCTTAGATCCTCTGGAGAATTGCTTCTTTTGAAAGAAAAAAATATATATATCTGTATATTCATAGGGATAGTGAATTTAAGGACAGTGTCTGCTGCAGGTGGCCAGGAAACTGTTTCTGTAGTGGCAGCTATCCACTCTCAACTTTCAGGGTCTCACTCACAGTTTCTGTGTTGAGAAGCCATCGTGGGGGAGCTGGAGCAGTGGCTTGGCAGTTACAGTGCTTGCCTGGCACGCTGGAGGATGCAGGTTCAAACCCCAGCACCACGTACTCAATGAGTGTTGGAGCAATGAAAGCCACGTGAAAGACTAAATAAAATTGATTCTCTCTCTCTCTCTCTCTCTCTCTCTCCCCAACTCCCTCTTAAAAAAATAAAAAGAAGCCATTGGCCATTGGGGATGGGTGGGCTTCTATAGTTCACTTTTTTATTGCACTATGTTCTTGAGTTGTGTAGCCCTTTATTAGCAACTAAACTAGAAGGTATCTGTTGTACAACATGGGTAGTAATTGTCTATAAATGGAGATTTGCTAAATTCTAATAAAGATCATTTATAAATGAGATTTCTTTATTTGAAAGCTTCACCCTTTTTGTGTTTGTGTACAATTCGCAAAACTGTTCTGAAAGTGGAATATATGTGCACAAGTCTGCAAAGAGGGCAAAGTTGGGATATGGTAAATGCTTTACAAGTTACTTTCCAAAAAACTGTCTGCCACAATTGGACCTTACAATGTCACCTTTTAAAATCAAAATTGTTTGGATGCCAGCCTTCTTTCTACTGCCCAAAACTATAAAGCATTTTTCAATGAGTTGAAATTAAGGAAGACTGCATCTACTAGAAAAGCAGAGAAGAAAGTTCTATTAGTTTGAGGCTTCAGAATACCCCTGCCCCCAAACCAGAAGCAGAATCTTGGTAGAGGTTAGGCTGGGACCCAGGATGAGGAGGCGTGTGTGCAGATGGCTCCCTGAGGATGCGGAGCCTCCGTGGATCACCAGTGCTCCAGCTGCGTAACTCACTGAACTGTCCTGCCAGTTTCTGCACTGGCTCAACTGGGCATAATTGGAAAAGGAAAAGCTCATATCCACTCCCTTCTTTCGGAGCTCTGTGATAGCATTGACTAACACCCCGATGGGATGCCTTCCGCATATCGTGTGTATTTCTTCAAGTAATTGCTAAAAGATACAGGATCTAATTGCTCTGTAATACTCATACCCATTTTATCTAGACACTCAACAGATCTATAAATCTCCCCCTGGGATTCATCATAGTAACTGTAATGGAACCATTGACCCCAATGGCAGAAATCAGAAGAAACCACAAAGAGATTACTAGGATCTGCTAGATATTTACTGAAGAGTTTTCCGAATCTCTGTTCTTTTGACTCACTCAGAGCCCCAACTAGTACAATAATAATAAACTCATCCTTATGGCTTGCAATGACTTTGACTATGTAAGGCAAACACATTTTAATACTGGATCGCACTGTTAATTGAACTCAGTGTACCTGACACATGCTGGGGACTGGGTGTTATGAGCGGAAGGAGGCACCAGGCAGACTGTCGTCCAAACTGCTGGGCATTTTCATGTGGCTACATAAGGACGTCCTTCAGCAAGATTTCTGCCCTGCTTACTAACTTCAGCAATAAGGAGAAGGTGCGGCTGAAAGTCCCCTTCTTTTTCACAGTGAGGGGGAGCCTCCCTGATTTATGCCTGCTCAGAGGCACCATCAGAAGTTACCCTGCAGGTCACACCCTCTGCGAGGCAGACAGAGTGGGGCTGCAGTCACAGCCACTCAGTGGGAACTGAGGATAGTGTCCAGAGAGATGCCCAACAGAGACTTCCAGAGCAGGGGCATGCATGCAGTACTGTTGAAATCCACACCAAATCAAAATATAAAGAAAGGACGGAAGTCTTGAAAGACTTTATCAATGTTTCTTTTCCCCCAAAATGGAAAGAGCTTCCTCCCTTCAGATGATATGGAACAATAAAGAAGAAATAAAAAGTATCACATGGAAAAGGCAGGGGAAAGGAACTCTACGGTAGAGACAGCTGACAAATACTACCTCAGCCAGGTGATAGGGGTAGACATCTACTGTGATTTATAACTCAGGTGGCTTGAAGATGGTGTCAGGAAAACGGTACTTTATCTCTGCAGTCTTCCTCCCCAGAACCCCAGTGTTCATGAGGAAACCATGCGGTAAATCCCAGTGTTTGTTCGTTTGTTTGTTTTCTGACTGGGGATGGAACCCAGGAGCACTTTACTACTGAGTCACATCCCCAGCCCTTTTTATTTTTTATTTATTTTGAGTCAGGTTGTTGCTAAGGTGCCTGGTCTGGCCTTGAACTTGTGATGTCCTGCCTCAGCCTCCCACGTGGCTAAGATTATAGCCATGTACCACTGTGCCCAGTGTGAGGGACAGTCTTCAAAATATCTGACCAGTTACTCTTTGAAACTGTCACGGCCAGGAGGAGCCTAAGGAGACATGGTGACTATATACAGTGTAGTGTTCTGGATGAAAATCTGAATCTAAAAAGGATATTAGTTAAAAATTAGTAATAGTGTATCAATACTGGTTCTTCAATTGTATCAAATGTGCCATAGTAATGTAAGACGTTAATAACCTTAATAACAGGGTAAATTTGGACTAGGATTGGTGGGAATCCTGCATAGTATCATTTGAAGTTTTATGTAAATCTAAAACTTCTCTTAAAAACTAAGTTTTTTTCTGAACAACAAAAATAAATGAAAATCATCCTTAATTTTGTCCGCCAGGCAAAACTGCTGTTACTAAGGTTTACAGCCATCTCTTTGCATTTATAATCATTCTATATGCATTATTTTTTAAATTATTTTAAACCCAAAACAGAGTGATTCTATACTTAGTACTTTAAAATCTTTCCTATTCCCCAGGGCCAGCATGTGTTACTGCCATGTTCCACACCCAGGGCTGTGATGGTGTAGTGTGAGGCGTCCCTCAAAGATTCATGTGTGAGACAAAGCAAAAATTCTCAGAGGTAAAATATTAGGTTAGGAGAGCCTTAAGGTAATCAGTGATTAATCCACTGATGAGGATTAACTGGGCGGGAACTATGGGCAGGTAGGGTGTGGCTGGAAGAGGTAGGTCACTGGGGGTGTGTCTTGGGGTTTATATTTGTCCCTGGTGAGCAGAGCTCTTTCTCTCTGCTTCCTCTGCCTCATCTGAGCCCAGAGCACTGAGTAGACCAAGCATGCCCTGGACCTGTGAAACCGGGAACCAAACTAAACTTATCCTCCTCTTAATTGTTACCGTCAGGTGTGTTGGTCAGAGCGATGCAAAAGCTGACTGAAACAAAAAGAGGAAAATGAAATACACTTAAATACCTTAAAACTTCTGGAACTGAGGCGTACTTCATGTATCAGCCTTGGCCAAGATAAAAATGCATGTTTTAGGCCAAGATAAAAACGCATCTGCCAGGCAAGAACTGCTTACGCCAGATTATGAAGGGTCCGTTCATCCAAGAGCAAGAGTGGGAGAGAAGCCCAGGCTGTCCCACTGTGACCGACACCTCTCCCCGCACAAACAACATCTCTCTCCAGCTCACAGAAAGCCTTCAAGACTGATCCAACTGTGCCTACTTTCAGGAAAGGAAACTGGGGTTGCTTGGGATATTTGAGCCTTTCCTAATCATTCACCACTTAGCGGTAGGTGGTGAAGCCGCGTCTACAGTCCCAAGTTCAACTCTAAAACTCAGGCTCTTTCTTCTGCATAATCTACCAGGTGGGTAGATGAGTAACCACATCTGAGCCACTGCGACCACATCCACTAACCGTGTGACACTAACAAGTTGCTTTTGCACCCGTTGACTATCTGACTGGTAAATGTGGCTCTAGGTGTACCCAAACTTCTAAGCCTCAGTTTCAAGTTCCCTTTGGCTCCAAGGAAGCCCAATACCAGGTTAAGATTCTCAAGCTCCCGCCCCAGGGCTGTCACTCAGTGGGTCTAGTTTATGACCCAGAATTGGTTTCGTTTTAAGCTTCCCAGGTGATACCAAGGTACATTCAGATTTGGAAACACAGAGCTGACCTGTCTTTTCCAGCTGTAAGATGCTGAGAGCAATTGATTAGCAAATTAAATCCTTGTAATTACTCTTCACAAATCTCACTGTAATTCTAGAGGGCCTCTTCTGGTCTTCCTAATACCTTTACCTTGGAGAAAGGGGATGAGGGAGGGAAAGCAAGTGAGAAAGAGAGAGAGCTTCATGTTTGTCCTCCACCTGGAACACTGGTCACGAGGGTTGGACCCTTCCTGGGATTTCAAAAGAGCACAAACAGTCCAACTGGAAGAAACATCCCTGTAATCTTTTAGCACAATTCCTCAGGTACAGACAAGGTGCCCAAGTTCCAAGGGCCCTGTGCCAACCCGGACAGTCCACCTTGAGCGCAAAGGAGCAGATGGTGTGGCTGTTGGTCACGCCTGCAGAGGCACGGGCAGCTTTGCCCAGATGAGATGCTCCTTAGTGTGACACATCTGCATTTGCTCCTAATAGAGCAGCCACCAGAACCCTCATCTCTGTCCCCTACCTCGTTAGAGAAGAGTCCATAATGTCTGCCCCGCTGTCTGTTTGGAAGAAGCAAATAAGCTTAGTGCACATTAGATCAGGGAAGCAACTGGCCAGGTCACAGGAGGACAGAGAGGACACAGCATCTGTCCACTGAGCACCTCCAGACCTGGAAGGAGGTAGGTCTACACTTCCTGTCTGCTCTCCACCACGTGTGTTCCCCTGTTCTCAGGAAGGGAAAGTCCCCTGGGACAGGCATAGGCTGGCTCCCCAGGCCCTTTGAGGTCCCTCCTCAGCTGAGGTCCAGGCTCACCTCCTTCTCCCCTACCCCCGCATTCCTGGCTCCACCTGAGAGCCAATCCTGGCTCCATCAGGCTCTGCTTAACCAGCTGGTTTCCACCTCTGCAAAACGGAGACTGAACTACCAATTCTTTCTGGCTATTTATTGTAAGAATTCCATGAGACAAAATGTTTAAAGCACCTCATATTGCCCAACCCACCCAATGGTAGCTACTATGGGTCATCATTAATGCATTCATTGATAACCCAATTCCCCAGTATTCAATCCACAAATTGGCTACCAGTCCACAGCAGATGCTTCCATAATCAAAAAAGCAATAATGAGTCCTTCAACCTAGTTCTCCAATTACTTTCAAAGCCCCAACCATGACCCTGGAAAAGACTAGCTTAACTTAGATGCTGGTGTGGACTGGAACCCCCAGTTCCCTGAGAGGGGTTGTCCTGGGACTCCCACCACTCCCCAACACACACACACACACACACACACACACACACATGCACACGCACACACGCACACACAGCCACACTCAAGTCTTGAGTCCATTTTTCTGTTCCTCTTGGAGAGAGTGACTTCCTTAGCTCGTGGGCCCCAAATTATGTACGATTGAATTAATTTCAGCACTGTGGGCATAGCACATCTGAAAAGATCTTTTTTAAGTGACTGTCCTCCCTTCTGTCTTTATTACAGATAAAGGTGATGAGCGAGAAATGTGATCTCGAAGGTTTCCGCTCTGGTTTGTCCTGTCTTTGATCATCTTTGAGATGCTAGTTATATCAACCAGGCTGCCACCAGGCTGTACCTTAGTGTCCTGGGGACCCAGGCTTGGTGGAACGGGAGGGTGCAAGGTTGGGGGTTGCTCTGAGCCCTTTGACTCAGGTTAGTGGGAGAAGCTGTTCCAAATCTCAAGGGGGCTTGCTTTGCCACGTCTCTGACAACTTCTCCACCTGCTGCCTGTGCAATTTCTTGTAAGAACAGAAGGTTAAACTGAAGGTTTTTATATCTTTAATGGCAAACATTCCAATAGCACACGATCTTTAAACAATGAGCAATCTTGTGCTTTGACTCCATTTCCTGTCACCAAATGGGTCATCAGCTCAAATGTCCTGGGTGGCCAAAGGCAGGCTCTGAGGCCTGTCCCATGCTTGAGATTCAATCAAGACAAGGATGCAATTTACTACCCATGGGGTGGGAGACTCAGCAGGACTTCCCCAAGTAGCCAGTACCAATTCCCTTGGTTTTGAGTCCCCAGCAAGGTAACTCTCAGCCAAAAGAATATGAAGAATATGTCATGGTAAAGGTAAGAAGCCAGATTTTTTTTTTTTTTTTTTTTTTTTTTTTTTTTTTTTTTTTTTTTTTTTTTTTTTTTTTTTTTTTTTTTTTTTTTTTTTTTTTATAGAAGGACAGTGAGAGAGAGAGAAAGAAGCAAATTTTTTTTAAATTTAGTTTTTCATTCCTCGGACACTTTGTTGTATACATGGTGCTGGGGTTTTGAACTTGAGTACTTGCGCATGCCAGGCAAGCGCAGTAACCACTGAGCCACCACTCCAGCCCCCCAGGTGTTCTTTTGAGAAGGCAACTCAGCCACTCCTCTACGGCAATTCATACCCTCCTGCATGTAGCCACCTGCCCTGGAGACTCAGATCCTGCATCTGCCTGCTCAGAAGGGGGCCATGAATAGTAAGCCACCTTCCTGAGACCCTGGTGTGCAGGCTCAGCTGCCAGAGTGCCTTCTTGCCTGATGGTTGCTGGATGATCCCCCTACTTCCTGTCCAACTTCTGCCTGTGAACACGCAGTCCAAACTCCACCATCCGCCTCTGCAGACACCCTAGCCGTCCCTCAAGGCTGCGCTGTGAAGCTGTCTTTCTCCCTCTAGGGTCTTTTAGTGACCCTTCTCTTAGCCTCACGTGGAATGTGCCACCATTCTACACTCAGCAGAATCTCCTGCAATTCTTGTCAATCAGGGGACCCCGTTCTTCCACCTGCACCTGCACAGTCTAGCCCCGGGCCTGGCACAGAGCAGGTCTGGAGTAAATCCTGTTGTCCGTGCACCCAGGAAGCGTACAACAGTAAATGCACAAGTGACACCCAACAGAAGCTTTCTGGTGGGCAGGGACAAATGAAGCCACCAGGCCGCACTTGCATTTTAATGCGTCCGAACTGTCACACTTCCTGAATTTATTTGGGTCACATCCACAGAACATCATTTCACAGTGGCTGGAGTGGGTGGGGGGTCTTGCTCATTCTGGGAAGCTTTCCTGTAATGGATGGTAAGCAAGGACTTCGTGATAATGCTTCTGCCCCTGCCCCCCCAGACACCCCGGGGATAGCAGGTGGGTGTTCTTCCCAAGGCACCCTGGTGGGCACTGTCTCCATCAGGGTGTGACCCTCTTCCAGGAACAAAAGCATTTTCATTTTCCAAATGAGGAAATTGAGAAGTAAAACAGCTACACTCAAGGTCAAATGGAGAGAGCTGAGGTCAAATCAAAATGAAGCTCTACCCCCTGCCTTTTCGTTAGCTCTTTCCACAATACCCGTGTCTGCCTCTCCTTGATCAAAGTGACATATCATCCAGACATAAAATCCATGTGTAATTTATTTTTTTTTACATTTTTCCTTCCTTTATCTGATCTCTTCTTAACAGCCTCAACAGCAGGTTGAATGTAGAGACGCAAGTATTTCTGGGATCAGCGTTCCAGCCCTAACGACTGTCGTCTGTCCGGGTCTAATCACCTCCCAACCACATCTTTCATTATAAGCTGAAGCTTTCTTTGTCTTTCAAACTATTCAAAAGAATGATTTGAAAATAGTGTATATCACCTCTCTGCCACCAAACTATGATGACGTTGAAGATGAATGAGGATCATATGCCTAGTGTGAGCAGGGTCCAGGGTAGCACAGAGAAGCCTGTGTGGAAGACCAGGAAGGAGACTGGATAGCTGGGGAGAGAACCCAGAGGGGTGGGGAGAGTGACACTGTGGTCACACCACGGGGCCAGGTCTGGGGAGAGCCTGCACACTGTGCTGAGACATTTGGGCTTTGTTTTCTAGGCATCTGGGAGCCAAGGGTTCATGGACTGTTTTAATGCTAGGGCTGGGAGGACGCCCCGAGGCAATCTGGTCCACACATTGATTTTAGAGATGGACACCCTGAGAGGGGATGAGACTTGCCAAGTCACATGGTAAATGATGGGCAAAGGAAGTGGTTAATCAGAGATCCGATTCACTGGTGGAGGAAGAGAAGTGATCTCCAGGGATAGGCAAGTGGTGGAAATGCTCCATGTCTCTGTGTGGGCCCAGGCTCACAGACAGAAGGGGACAGAGACCTGCAAGGGAGACACAGCAGAGAGCACACTTCCCACACCCAGCTCCACGGTCCCTCTCCCGGCCAAGCTCTGTGCCAGCTCCTTTAATTGTCTTAACAGCCCAACAAGAACAGGATCATGAACTCCCTCGAGAAGGAGATTTAAGGTTCGGAGAATTTTGATAACTTGCCTAAGCCTGGATGAACTTGGCTTTGAATAAAGGTCGGTAAGACAACAAAAGCTCTTTCGGCTCAGCTGAGCCGCCCTAAAATTCTACAAAGTCCTGCAAAGATCTGGAGGAAAAGAATGGGGGTTGAAGCCTTCCAGCCAGGCCACTGCCCCTCCACCATGTGCTTTCCTCTTCTCCCTCCTGCTCCTCTGTGCTGCCTCCAGCAAGGCCAAAGGAATGCTTCCTGAGGGTTTTCTCAGCAGAAGAGACAATGGAATCCCTCCCCCTCCCTGGGAGCTGCATGGCCTCCAATCCGTGCAGGGGACAAGGGGATGGGAGTGGGGGGTCTACAGAGAGAACTGCTGCCTCTGAACTCCTTCATGGAATCTGCACGGCTTCTGTGCTTCCAAGACCAAGTCCACTTCTACAGCTGCCCTCATGCATTCGTTACAAGTGAGTGTTCCCCGAAACCCAATAAGACCTACAGCTTTCCAGAGAAGCATACATGGATTTGGGGAAATGCTTTGCATTTTTACTACTTGCAAAATAAAAGTAAAGCTGAATGTCTGGCACACCTTCCTGTTCCTCCAAGGGTTGAGCAGGGGACCCTCAATGGGCTTTCCACCAAGGTCAAGGGCATCTCTCCCCTTCCCACTCAGCCTGGTGGCGCTTTCCTCCCGGACGCCAATTTCATCCTGCAGCAACACTTGTCCCCTGGTCTCTTCAGCTGCTTTCTGCTCTTGGATAGTCCAGTGTGTCTCCCACCCTTCCTCTTTCCCAGCATGAGGACAGCTCAGGTGAGTAGCCTGTCACTGCCACCGAGAGGTTGACACTGGCTGGCAGGCTGAGAGAAGGAGCCGGCCCCTGCTCCTGGAGCCCTCTGTGCCCCCACGGGCTTCTCTCTGTCACTATGCTGTTTTTATCTCTCTGCCTATTTTGCTCCTCCACTAACACAGGGATTGGGCTGAGCTGTGTCTGCAAACCCAGAGCCAAGCACATTACTAGAAAACACAGAATTATGATCAAAGAATAAACATACAAATTACCAAGTGGAGGAGTATATTCCAAGAAGGACTGTAGTGCTTTGGAGGAAAGACACACGGGTGAGCTTGGAAATTTACTAGGATGAGTGGAAGCCCAAAGGATAAACAATAAAGAACAGGGACAAATCTTTTTGGGGAAGAGTGAGTGAATGAGTCAGTATTAGCCATGGATAGATGCAGAAATAAAAATGTCAGATGAGGCATGGGAGAGAGACCTATTCCCTTATTACACTGGTAGAGTTTACAGATAAAAGTAGTCACATGTAGGGTAGAAGCCTGCATGATTAAGGACCGCGGCTGTTATATGAGATGCCCTTCTGTGGACTGGAAAAAGGTACCATTTAGTGCAGATGCCAACCTGAAGCCTGGAGAATGATCAGTACCCCAGAAAAAGGAAACTGATTTTTGGTAGATGCAGCCCAATGCTTGAATGTGGGACCTGGTAAACAGAGCAAGTATCACATTTGAAATCCCAGAGTTTGATCACTTGTACAGTGCCCAACCTGTACAACCATATGCACTTGCCTGACCTTGAGAATCCGGTAAGATGTGCAAAGAACAAGAAGGATAACTTCGGCCGGATTCCTTTCCTGGAATTTGAATTTTAGAACTATTTGGTTTTTGTCATATACTAGAGAGGCCACTCAGGGTCTTGCGTGTTAAGCAAGTAAGTGCTCTGCCACTGAGCCACGCCCCCAGCCCGAGTTGGCTTTGTTGTGCAGCCCTAAGCATCCAAAGGTCACTTGCTGCAGAAATCCTCCTCGTTTGTGAGCCTGTAGCTTAGTGCAGGTTCCCCCGCAAACAGAGCCTGAGACAAGGACTTAGGCCAGGTGATTCACTTGGGAGATGACCTTGAGAAGCCAGAGTGAAGGGCAAGGACAAAGGACAGGAAAGCACTGTAAGATGCAGTATTGGGCTGGTTATGGCTGGGGACAAACGGGGGTTCAAGCCTGCAGGGAAACACATGAAATCTCCATCAAAACTGTGCCCCAAAGACCAGCAGCTGGGATATTTATTAAGGAACCCCTTCTTCCCACCATCAATTAGCTGGGAGTTGATGCTGGGAGTGCCACCTTCTCCACACTTCTCAGCGTGAGTCCCAGGAGGCTCCAGGGGATGTGGGAATGCCCATGGTGTGCACTAAAATAGGGTGGGCATAGGGGGTGTGCGTGGGATACAAAGGCTGGCTGCTATCCCTTTTGCATGGGTCAAATAGGACGTCGGGGGTGTCCTCCTCATATCACAAGTCAGGAGAGGAGCAGCTCCTCTGGCCCTTTCTTTCCCAGGAGGAGGCAGAGATGCTGCTCCAATGCTTGGCTCTCTGCCATCCATTCCCCTTGGGGTAGCCACCATAGCAGCATGCTGGGAAAGGCACCTCCAGCCCCAACAATGAAGATGCTGGCCCTGGATCCTAACAGCTTTGGGGGGCCAGGGTAGGTACACAGGGCATTCCTCCCTGAACAGGAGGGAAAGGCACCGGCCTGGCCCTGGCTCTTAGGTGACATTAACTTACTTATGCTTCATATTTTATGGTAGGCATAATGACGTAAGCTCATTATGCTCCAACATCCGTTAGAAATGAAGGAACATTTATATTTTAGTGGCCTCCAGACATAGATTCCCAGCGCTTGCTTGCTGGGGTCATGCCATGGATACAGGAAGCCAGATGAGAGGCCATCAATCCAAAAGGGGAGCTTAACCTCGTAAATATGACCCAGAGTGCTTACGCCTACAAAATCAGAGGAACACGGTGGATTCTTTTTATGAGGTTGAGCTCATTTCTTTTTTAATTCAAGGTGCATTTCACATGTATTAAGTTGAGACTTGCTCCTATAACCAAGAGAGGGGAAGTGCTCTGTGAATATCTAAGACGCAGTACAAGAAGCAGATGTGGTGAGGGGGCACCAACCAGGGGTGGGGCAGCCATTTCTGTCTCATCAAGCACAAAGTCATCAAGTCACAAGATATAGTGGATCTGAAACTTTATAAGTAATGTATTTTTTTCTTTTTCTTTTTTAAAGAGAGAAGGACAGAGAGAGAGAGAGAGAGAAAGAGAGACAGAGAGAATCTATTTTTATTGAGTTTTCACATGGCTTTCATTGCTCTGACACTTAGTTGTGTACATGGGTGCTGGGGTTTGAACTCGTGTACTCGTGCATGCACGGCAAGTGCTGTAACCACCAAGCCACCACTCCAGCCCCTAGGTGATGTATTTCAACCCACTGATGATACACATGAGGGAAACCCTCATAGAGAAGGTAACTTTAAGTCAGACATCAAACTGATGGTAGAATCAATGTTAGAATTTAGATCCTGAGTCTTGGTCTAGCGCTATCTTGAAAAATCCCACATCAACCCGCTTCACTAAGAACCCCCGGGAGAAGGTCAATGCGAAGTTGACTGAACACATACTACACGCCTGGCAGCCATAAAACTTTTCCATGTGTTAACTTATTAAGTGCTCATGATGACTCTATCATAAAAGAACTTTCAAATTATCTTACATGTGAGGAAACGGAGGTGAGAGAACCTAAGTAACTTGGTCCAAATCACTCAACAACAAAACCAGGGCTTGAATCTAGATGCGGTCCCCGGAGTCATGGGCTTAGCCTGTCTGTGAAGCTGCTTCTCATCTGGAGTTTGTACATCCTGCGCGTCAGGGGAGCCTTCCCACCCGCCAGCAGCAGGAAGAACTGGACTGTGCGTGGGTTTCCGTGTTCTCGCATGATGGGGTGAGCTCCTGCAGGAACTCTAGTTTAAGCAAAACTGGGGAAAAAGAGAACTGAGAAGAACAGGATAATATCAGATGCGTGGTCTCAAACTATCCCAGCTATTTATTAGGTTGGTTGAGACAACCAGATCCCTTCTGAAAACGTTCAACCAGCAGCAGGATCAGTGTGGGTGGAAGGAGTCAAAACGATCACCCCTGACCGCAGAGGAAACACCTCCCTGTCCTTCCCACCCGCTTCTGGAATGCTCTGCATGTGACAATGAAGGACAACTGGCCTGAGATGCTGGGACCCACTCCAGGTCTCCTCCACAGCTTAGCCTGTTGGGTTTCCAAGTTCAGTTTCATTAAAAAACAAATGTACTAATGGCTACATGTGCCTGAAAATTAGTTGCAAAATATCGCTTTATTCCAAATTCGTCAGATGCCACAGTATTCTGGGGATGAGTGGCAAGGAACCATTTATTGAGTTCCTGATGCTCAGTTCAGCTAATCCGCCCAAGACGTTAGGAGGCAGGTTTTGCAGCTGCACTTAGCAGTTGGGGAATCTGAGGTCCAGGAAGGTAAAGTAACTTGCCCAGGATCACGCAGCCAAGTTGTTTGTGGAGCCAGGATTTGAACAGAAAGTTCACTGTTTTGACTCCAAAGCCCGTGTTGTCCTGAGTACACCAAGCAGCATATCAAGAGTCTTCACCCACTGGGCGTGGTGGTGCCACCTGTAATCTCAGCAGCTCAGGAGGCCAAGGCAGGAGGATCGCAAGTTCAAGGCCAGCCTCAGCAACTGAGTTAGGACCTGAGAAATGTAGGGAGACTGTCCCGAAATGAAAAACAGAAAAGGAGCTGGGGATGTGGCTCTTAGAAGTTAAGCACTCCAGGGTTCAATCTTGGTACCAAAACAAAACAAAATAAAATAAAACCAAAAAAGACTTTTCCTAACTCCCTTTCCTGAAGTTAGAGGACAGGTATAGGAAGGTCTGTGAACAGTACTCAGGAAACCCTCATGCCAAACCCGAGGCCAGCTGGACACTGCAGCTCTCTCTGGATACAGGAAGGCTCTGGGCCCCTCATGTGAATGAAGCCTTCATAAACTGCTGGTTGCTAGGGCAATGGGGGCAGGCTGTGAGTGTTTGGAGTCATTCTCCCTGTTATTGTCCTTCTGGAGTGCGGGATGATGAATATGTTGTGAAGAACAGTAAGCATTTGTTACCATAGTGCCTGGGTGAGCATCGGATTTTGATTGGGTACCAGGGAGCTTGGCTTCAATGATAAAAGATCCTCAGTTTTCTCCCACAAGAATTAGTCCTGGCTCTTCCACTGTGCGAGAGAGAGAGAGAGAGAGAGAGAGAGAGAGAGACAGGGACACAGAGAAAGAGAGAGATAGAGAGAGACACACACAGACAGAGAGACACAGAGAGAGACAGAGAGAGAGAGACAGAGACACAGAGAAAGACAGAGAGAGAGACACACAGAGAGCGAGAGAGACAGAGACACAGAGTGAGAGACTGAGAGAGATAGACAGAGACACATAGAAAGACGGAGATAGAGAGACACATAAAGAGAGAGACACAGAGAGAGTCACACAAAGAGAAAGACAGAGAGAGATAGAGACAGAAAGAGAGAGACACACAGAGAAACAGAGAGACAGAGAGAGACAGAGATACAGAGACACATAGAGAGAAAGACAGAGAGATAGACGCAGAAAGAGAGAGAGCACACACACGCAAAGAGCAAGACAGAGAGAGAGACAGAGAGAGACAGGGACACAGAGAAAGAGAGAGATAGAGAGAGACACAGAAAGAGAGAGAGACACCGAGAGAGATAGAGAGACAGAGACACACAGAGAGACAGAGAGAGACAGAGAAAGAGAGACACAGAGAGAGAGAGAGAGACAGAGACACAGGGTGAGAGAGAGACAGAGAGAGACAGAGACACAGAGAGAGAAAGAAAGAGAGAGAGACACAGAAAGAGAGAGACACACAGAGAGAGAAAGAGACACAGAAAGAGAGAAAGAGAGAGATAGAAAGAGAGAGATAGAGACACACAGAGAGATAGACACAGAAAGAGAGAGAGACAGAGAGACAGAGACACTGAGAAAGAGACACACACATAGAGTGTTCACCTTTGCCCACCTACGTCCACCTATGTCCACCTTTGCCCACCTACATCCACCTATGCCCTACTATGCCCTTCTATGCCCACGTATGCTCACCTATGCCATCTATGCCCTCCTATGTCCACCTATGCCCTCCTGTGCCGACCTATGCCCACCTATGTCCACCTAGGCCCAAATATGCCCACCTAGGCCCACCTATGCCCTCC